>PQXP01000025.1:0-103445 GCA_002973495.1 Apiotrichum akiyoshidainum
CCGCCGCCGTTGCCGGCCGACGGCGACTCGCCGAGCCCGACCGACGTGCTGCTGCCGGCACTCCGGAGCGTGATTGTCGATTCGCCACCGAGGGCGTCGCGGTCGCGGTCGCGGTCACGCTCGTCGTTGAAGCCGCGCCGCCCGTCGCGCTCGCGGTTGCGCTCGCTGCGGTTGTTGTCCGTCACGACGCTCTTTGGGCGGTCGGGGCGCTCGCCCGCCTGGAAGCCGACGCGGCGGCGCGCAGGATCTGGCGGCGCGGTGCCCGTTGCGCTGCCAAACGCCGAGATGGTCGCGGTGCCGGCGTGGTGGTAGTTGTTCAGGCCGACACCTGCGGGGCCGAGCCCCGACGACAGTAGCAGGGGGGCAGTGTGGTCGACTATTATCGGCCACCGATGCACACGCCGCAGAAAGCCCTTGATGATGCCAAAGGACACGAAGCGCCGCGGGTCGATCCCGCGGGCGTGCAGCTTGTGCTCCTCGGCCCACTTGTGCACTGTCAGTCCCGGCTGGAGGCGCGAATACAGCAAGGCGAGCGTCGGCCAGTCAGGGATCGCGAACCCGTTCCGCGTCACGTACGCGCCGCACTCGGAGATGACCGTGTCGTCCGAGCACATCTTGGGGAACGCGGCCGTCACGGCGTACATGTTCGAGTACTGGAAAATGTCCACCTGGGGTCAGCTATCATCTCATGTTGCCGAGCTCACCATCATGATGACCTGGTAGAAGAGCATGTGTTTGAGCGTCTCGCGCGTGAGGGCCAGGTCGGCGTCGGCGAGCTGCGCAATCTTGGCGCTGTGGTTGATGCCGTCAATGTACTTGCTCACGCGCGCAGCGGTAATGTCCCAGTGGTTGTCCTTGAGCTGCTCGAGATCGACGAGCGGGATCGGGACGTCCCAGTCGTGCACCTCGGCAGGATTGGCTGCATGTCAGTGGTGGTTTGCGGACAAAGTCACCACACTCACGGTAAAAGGGGAAGAGCTTGAGCTCGAGGCTGTTGAACCCGTCGAGCGGGATTGAAGTCTCCGAGTAGCTGTTGAGGTCCTCGAATATCTGCTCGAGGACGGCGAGGAGCGGCGTGTGGTCTGGCGACGGCGCGGAGAGGTATCGCGAGTCGAGCTGCCGTCAGCAGATGAGCTAGCACGTGCGACACATCTACTCACCTCGGCGCTGCGCAGAATGCGTGCCGTCTTCCTGACGACCGGCTCAAACGCCTCGAGGCTCGCGCTGGCGCGGAACACAAAGCACAGGTTCCACATGTACTGGTTGCGCTGGTAGCGCCCGCCCTCGCCGTCGTCGATGACGCTCGGGAGCCCAATGACCTTGTACTGGGCCTTTTCGTCGTCGCCGCCGTCGTCGCTGTCCTCCGAGTCGGACGTGTCCGAGTTGTAGCCCTCGTCCCAGGCGCCCACGGTGACAAACGTGACGAGCTTGCCGTGCAGCTGCTTCTTGGGGATCACGTACTCGCTAATGGGCGAAAACTCGAGGAGCGTCGGCGGGCGCGAGGAGATGGAGGCGCGGTCTCGCGACGTGTTGCGTGCGCCGCCGCCGCCGCTGCCATTGGGGGTCGGGCCAGCCGCGCCGTTGGTGTTACCGCTGCCTCCAGTACCAGTGGCCGCAGTCATGCCCCGAGGACCCGCGTCTCGGTCCCGCGTGCGCTCGCGGGCGCGGGATGCCGAGCGCGTGCGGGACGGCGAGCGCGAGCTCGCGCGCGAGTGCCGTCCTTCTCGCGCATCGTCGGACGACGACGACGAGATGAGCCGCTCAGGGACCTGGTGCAGGACTGTGGGGCCAAGAGTCGGGTCAAAGGTAGCGTAGAAGAGCTAGAGGGTCAGTGGTTTGTTGTTGTTATTGTTGTTGTTGTTGTTGTTGTTGATGGAGACTCACGCCTACGATGTGGGGCAGAAAGGACCTGGAGGGTGAGCTCTGCATCGCGGGGTCGTGGCAGCGAGCATGCGGGGGAGAGTAGAGATGGAGAGAGGTGGGAGGGGGAGGGGAGTGGAATCAGGAGCACAAGCCAAGACGATGCTTTCCAAAATCGAGGGACGGCAGCAGCCCATGGCGTAGCAAGCTCGTGGGCGGACGAACGGCGTTGCGCAGATGGCCAGGCTGGGGCGGCCGGCGTGCGCCGGGGGGGCGGGCGGGGGGAATAGCCGAGGCTGAGCCGGCGTTGGTTGTATACTCACTCGTCTGAACCGCGCATGGTGCTACTCGGGCATAGTGATGGGATGGAGAGAGAGAGAGACAGTGAGCAAGAGAGATAAAGAGGAGGATGGAGATGGATGGACCAAACCGACGACGACTGCTGCAATTGCATCACCCGCCCGTCGTCCCTAGCACCTGGAAACCCGGGAACCACTGCCATATTGGGGGGGTGCCACCCCCAGCCAGCCAACCCAGCCCAGCTGATAGCGGAACCCATCGGGGGGGCAGCCAACCACCTCGACGCTGGAGATAAGAGACACAGAGAGAGAGCTCGTAAATGCTGAGGTGTGATGCATGCGGGCGTGGTCGTATGTATGCCAAGTGGGGCTCTACGCTGTTCTACAGACTCTCCGATTCTACTCTCTCTCTCCCCCTCTCTCTCTCTCTCTATCCTCTCCTCTATGCCTATGCCTTGTTGCGCTCCTCGGCAAGCGGCGCGTGCTCGACATTCTCCCAGCCAGACGCCTTGTTCACCTCGGCCTGCGGGGCGTCAAACACGGCGTGGCCGCGGTCGTTGCGGCGCGCACGGAAGAACGTGTACGACAGCACAACGTCGTCAATCTGGTCCATGGTGGGGTCGTCGACAATGTCGCGGTCAATGAAGAAGAAGACGGGCAGGTCGACCTCCTCGCCGGCACGGATCTTCTGCTCCTCAAAGCAGAAGCACTCGACCTTTGCAAAGTAGGGCGCGATCTGGGTGGTCAGCGGGGTTCCTGCACTCTGGAGGTCAAGCACGGCACGAGGAAGAGGTGCCCTCTGCAGGCTCTGCTGCTCTGCAGGTTGTCTTTGAGAGTGGACAGAGCACGCCGAGATGCGCCGAGTGTCCCGCTGGACGGGTCGTACGGCGGTCTCCAATTCCGATGCAGTGTGTTTGTCAGATTTGGCAGATGCCGACCGACCCTTGTCATGATGACTCAGGCCTCCACCCTCCACTCCGAATATGCCTCGCCTTTGGAAATATCTCGACACCGACGTCTTCCTAGCCATACACGGAATGCTCTCTGCGGCGCTCTCGCTCTCTGCTAGTGCTCACCTTGTCGGGGGTCATGTTGTACGTGGCGATACCGATGAGATCCTCCTTCGAGTTGTTCTTGGCGGTGTAGAACGCAAGGGCGGTCTGGCCGGGGACGACGGTGACGGTGCGCTGGACGGGCTCAAAGCTCCACGGGAGGGTATCGGACGAGGTGGCCTCGAAGCGGACAGTGATGGGGCGGCCCTGCGACTCGCTCGTCGCGTACAGGCGCTCGGGCGAGAAGCGTGCGGGGTCGGTCATGGGGGTGCCGGCGTAGCCCGTCGCGGCGCAGAAGGCGCGGTACGCGGGGACGGCGGCGTAGGTGATGCCGGTGGCGATGGCGAGCGAGCCGACGACGTAGAGCATGATGGTGCGGTTGCGCTTCATGCGGTCGGCGTACATCTTCTGCTGCGCGGCGTAGGCCTGCTGGGCGCGGCTGGCGCCGGTCGAAGGGCCGGGGCCGCCTGCGGGGGTCGAATAGAAGCGTGCGGTGGGAGTGCAGGGGCGGGATAGCCTTGCGGTAGAGGCGAGGCGCTGGAGGGGTGTGCGGAAGCTCATGGTAGGGAGTGTGGTGTGGAGGAGTAGTGGTGAGAGAGGTTGGAGAACAGTCTCTGGATCAAGAGGACCGAGACCGACTTTTGGACATTGTGCTCGAAGTGCCAGACAGCTCTCTCTGGGCGGAGGGTCCCGGGGTGGTGACATATTTGCTTCCGCTTTGTGACCCCCAGGATTCGATGATTTTGCCACGTGGCAGAGTGGACGGCTTCGGTGGCCGGGCCTGGCGGGCGGTGACCTCCACTACTCGAGCACGGCGGCGGCAGCCTCTTTGGTGGGGACGCCACCACTACCCAAGACCACCATCTCGCGTTTTCTCTCCATCACCATCACCACATCCCCACAATGTCAAAGCCCGTCGTCCTCGTCATCGGAAACGACGCTTTCGCCACCCGCGTCGCAGAGCTCGCACGCGACGCCGGCAACATTGTCGCCCTCGCATCGCCCGTCGTAAAGGACATGGACAAGTGAGTACAGTGGCAGGGCCCGTGTTACAGAACATTGCGCGCACTTGCCCTCAGACACCTCTCGGCCAAGCCCATCCCGAACTGGTCGGTGGAGTCGCTGCACCATTCACCGACCACTGTTGTTCAGGTCCTGCGCGCTCGCCGAGACTCTGTGCCCTGCCTATGATGACCGACGACTAACCGCATTCCGCAGGGTCCGCACCATCACCATCGACCCCACATCGCACGACTCTGTCCTCGCAGCGTTCGAGACCACCCTCGCCGCGTACAACCGCATCAACGCGGTCCTCATCGCCTTTGTTCCCCAGCAGGGCGACAAGACTGCCATCCCCGGCGCCGACCAGACCGCCCTGCAGACATCGCTCGACCCCACTGTGCGCGTCGCCAAGATTGCTCTCCACTATGCCCGCCGCATGGGCAGCAACAAGACCGTGGCCTGGACAGCCGTTTCTGGCCCTAGTGAGTTGGCCTGCGTAGTGACATGTAGCGCTGGTGGTGCTGGGCTGGTTTCCGGCTATGCGAACATTGGGAAGCCGGATACACCAACCTCCCCGCCATCAGCACTAACCCCACTCACTGCACGGCAGGCAGCTGACAGCAGGCTCGGACATCATGTCCCAGACGGCCGCCGGCGCGATTATCGGCACGTACCGCTCGCTGCTCGCGCGCTTCGCGGCGCAGAACACGTACTCTGCGCTCCTGAGCTGCGAGGTGCCCGACGAACTGGCCGCCAGCACGCTCGTCGCGTCCATCAACCCTGACGCGACCCCCGCGCCCGCCAGCCTCGGCGCCGACGACGGCATGCCCAAGCGTATCAACGCAAAGATGCACCTGATCGAAAACGGCAAGCTGTCGACCGTCTCGGCCCTCCAGGGCACGCCCATCGGCTTCCAGTACTCGCACGTCTTTAACCGCTTTGCCAGTCTCGTCATGTGGGTGTCACGAGCCGCCGCCGGAAGCGCTCTGCTAACACCCCAGGTTCGCAGAGGACTCGGCGCGCCGCAAGATCAACGGCGGCGGCCTCCGCACTGTCGCGTCCGCGGGCCTCCTCGCCGTTCTCGCCGTCCTCGCGCGCAGGTTCAGGCTCGTCGACCGCCTCATGGCCCGCTTCCAGTGATCCCAACCTTACCTACCGACCAGTCGATACCCGGACGGATAGCTCCGCAGTGCTCAGCAGTTGTACAAAACAATGCGCGATGGAAAGAAGCGATACGATACGCAGTACATTGTACACTACTCACTACTGGCTGACCTATCAGACAAGACATGATCAAAAATGAAACGGTACAAGGCCGTGAATGCGACTGACAAGAAAGTCGTGAATGCTACTACTGACTACTGGCGGAACGGTGCCGCCGACTGATCTCGGTTTCTATACCTACTACTGCCCCTTCATTGTGATCTTGCCGTCGGCGCGCCTGCGGAGCGTGGTGCCGGCGCGGACGCCGGTGCACTTGCCCTCGTCAAGCGCGACCTCTCCGTTGACGAGCACGAAGCGGACGCCCTTGGCCGGGAGGGTGGGGTTCTGGTGCGTCGCCATGTCGCGGACCGCGAGCGGGTCGAACAGCACGAGGTCGGCGGCCGCACCGACGGCCACGACGCCGCGCTGCGGATACACGCCGAGGCGCTTGGCGGGGCGGCTCGTCAGGTGCGCGACCATGTCCGGCAGCTGGATGAGGCCGAGGTCGCGCGCGTAGTGCCCGAGGTACCGCGGGAACGTGCCCCACGCGCGCGGGTGCAGCGTCGTGCCGTGCAGGATCGCGTCCGAGCCGCCCATGTGCGTGCAGTGCTGCATGATGAGCTGCACGTTCTCCTCGTTGCCAATGTGCATCAGGCACGCGGTCGCGAGCCGGTCCTTTTGGAGCACCTCGAAGAAGACTTCGATCGCGGGCACGCTCTTGGCGCGCGCGACCTCGGCCACGCGCTTGCCGGCGTAGCCCTCGAGGTCTGGGTGCGTCGTCGAGCCAATCTGCCGTCAGCTTGCAGCTTCTACAGGGTAACAGCTGGGTTGAGTGGCTCACCTCAATCTCGTCCCAGTTAGTCGGGATGCCGTGCCCGCCGTCGCAGCCAGTCACCTCGACGGCGATGCGGATCTTGTCGCGCGTCCCCCCGTCCTGCAGGCGCGCGAGGGTCTCGTCGGGCCCGCCGGCGGACGCCCACGAGGGCAGAAGCGCCGAGAGCGTTGTGCAGCCGGGGAGGTAAGGGTACGTGTCGAGCGTGACGTCGGCGCCGCCGTCCCTGGCCGTGTCGATCATGTCAATGAGCTCGCCCGCGCGGCCCTTGTTCTCGGAAAAGTTCATGGTCGCGTGCGTGAGGTGCACGGGGCAGCCCGTGTCGGTCGCGAGGCCGAGCATCTCGGCGTACGACCCGAGGGCGTTGAAGCCGTACGAGCGGTGGTGCGGGGCGTAGTATGCGCCGGGGTACTCGTCGGCGAGCACCTTGCAGAGCACCGCGAGCTCGGACGTCGACGCGTACATGCCCGGCGTGTACGTGAGGCCGGACGACATGCCGACGGCGCCGTCCGCCAAGGCGTCGCGGAGGAGGGCCACCTGGTCCGCAATCTGCGCGCTGTCCGCCACCTCGTCGTACGGCCCGCACGCCAGCAGGCGCAGGTTGCCCTGCGGGACGAGCATTGCGACGTTTGTGGCGGTCCGGTTCCGGTCCAGCACGTCGAGATACTCTTTCACGCTCTGCCACTCAAACATGCCGACGCCCGCGA
This sequence comes from Apiotrichum akiyoshidainum, assembly GCA_002973495.1. Lineage (NCBI taxonomy): Eukaryota > Fungi > Basidiomycota > Tremellomycetes > Trichosporonales > Trichosporonaceae > Apiotrichum > Apiotrichum akiyoshidainum. The sequence continues at coordinate 6,956 of PQXP01000025.1, forward strand.
GCGTCGTCTTGCACTCTTCATCGCTCGGGTTGCCGTTCCAGCCTGCAATCTGCGCGCGGATCGCATTCAGCTGCTCGCGCGTGCGCACGGGCGCGTACGAGATGCCGTCCTGCCCGACGACCTCGGTCTGTGAACGGTCAGAATGGTTCTACTCGTAGTCGTAGATAGTGCGGCGCACATGCATGTGTCTCAGCCCCAGCACGGCTCTGCCGAGCTGCTGTAATAGACAGCGCTGTAATAGACAGCGCTGTAATAGACAGCGCTGTGCGCGGTGGAGAGCGAGCGACAGCAAGTGGCCGCCGTGACCAAAATACGCCAGCAAGCACGGCGAGTGCGCCGCCTCCACCCCACCCAATTGCCACCCCTCCACTTTCTTCTGTTCCAGCATTCCAGCCGCGCCGTTCATGCATGCACGCATGCAACAGCACTCTCCCCCTCCCCGCACGCACGACTCACCGTGCAGCCTTGCGTGATCTTGGGCGCATGCACAGGATGGCTGAGCAGATACAGGTCCGAGTGGGCGTGCATGTCGATAAAGCCAGGGCTGAGGTAGTACCCGCGCGCCTCGATCACGCGGGCGTTGTACTCGGCCGGCACGTCAATGTGGGGCTCGATGCGCGCGATGGATCCGCCGACAACGAGTACGTCAGCTTCAAAGGGGACAGCGCCCTCCTCGCCGTTGACGACGGTCGCGCCGCGGAAGAGGATGCTTGGTGCGTTGAGCGGAACGGGCATGATGTGTGTGAGAGCGGGGTGGTTGTTGTTGGATAATTTGCGCAAGGCAAACCGGGAAGGTTGGGTGGAGGTCGGGTGGGGGATCGGCGGTGGTGGCGAGAGGGACGGCGATGGTGAGAGCGGCGACGGCGACGGCGACGGCGACAAGCAGCGAAGAGGGATCCAATGCCAAGAAGGGTCCAAGCGATATGAAGGCGGGCTTACTCTCTCGCCGTCGAGCGCGAAGGTAGAAATAGATGTAAGAGAGATACAGATGCCGCTTCATCTTACGGTCTTTACGGCAACAAAGTCGACACAGGTAGAACGGGTGCCGGTGGGGGCTCCGGCAGCAGCAGGCTTCACAGGCTCAAACCTTGTCTCCCCCACCCCCCGTCCCCYTGGTCCCCTCCCTGCAATATTGGCTAGGGCTTTGTTGCTCGACTGCTTGTTGTTACCTTGTGGTCCTTGAGTTGCCATAACGTCACTCTGGGCTTTCTGCCTTGTTACGCGTATCTCCTGTGTCATTTCTCGCTGTTCGAATCTCATAAACCATCCAGGGCTGACCTTCCTCCGCTATCATCTCCAGTGCTGCTCGCTTCCTACACACCACCACCACTCCACCAGCAGCAGCTCATCGTACATACACACCGACCCACCCGTCGGTCAGTGCGGTGATTACATACTTGGATCTCGACGACACTCTCTTCCATCCACCGGCTCTCGCCCTCGCCCCTCCTCTTCCCTCTCTGCTCTTCCCCCCTCCCCCCGCCCCTCCCCCGGCCCCGGCACACAACCTCTTTTACCTTTTATCCATCCATACTCCGTGTTCTTCGTCCTTCGTCCCCCCTTTCTTCTTTCGACTACCTCTTCTTCCTTTCAGGACGTCCACCGCCTCACCCCCCCTCACTTTTTTCCACCCATCGCCCTCTCTTACATGAACCCCACCGCCTAAGATCAACAGTCCACCTCTCGGAACATACAAAGCTTGGCCCACTTCCCCATTCGCACCTTCCCATTTCTATCAATCCCGATCTAGATTGATCACAGTACATCCTCAACCAACCTACATTTGCATTCTCAACCGCTAGACGCGACTCTATTCCAATAGTCTTCAAACATGTCCGACGACAAGGTTGAAGACATCGCGCCTCCTTTCCATGGCTTCATTGCTACCACCTACGATGCCCTCATCGTCTTCGAGGCTGCTCGTCGCGGCATGATCCCTAGGGTCACTCGCCGCCTGAACGACACCGAGCGCAACATGGTCCAGTCTGGCTCGGTCTTCGTGTACGACGAACAAGAGAGCGGCATCAAGCGCTGGACAGATGGCCATTCCTGGAGCCCTTCGCGCATCCTTGCCAACTTCTTGGTGCGTCGTCCATGCCCCGCCGGTTGCTGACATCCCCCACAGGTGTATCGCGAGACCATCAAGCCAGTAGACAACAAGGACAGCAAGGAGAACTCCGACGCGTCGGTCAAGAAGGAGCTTACTCCCACTCGCCCATCCACACGTGACGGACGCCCCATGACTGCCAACTCGTCCCCCGGCAACGCCTCCCCCGCGGCCACTGATGGCGGTGTCATGAACCCCGCATACGCCGAGTCGTCACGTCTGGCCCTTGAGGCTGCTGCCCGCCCCCTTGCCCACGGGCAGATGCGCCCCCGATCGACCACCGAGGCTGGAGGTTGCCGACTCGAGAACGGCATATACATTGACCGTCATCTTGAGCGCAAGCTGGTTGGTAGTCTGACGAACAGCTATCTGTTCCAACCTGGTGGCTTGGTGAAGAAGGTTAGTGGCTTGCCTGGAACTTCCCCCCCACATTGTGCCGTGGCTTACATCCAAGACCATGACCCTGACGATCTCGGGCTTCCATCAGCATGTTGTGTCCTACTACACACTTGAGGATGCCGTCGCCGGTCGCCTGAGGCGCCCTTCGACCATTCCCGAGTTCGCTGCCCTTGAAATCTCTCCTGAGTATCTCAATGTCGCCAACTTCCGCTACCCTCCCTCCATCGACATCGGCGCCGACGGCGTCCCTCGCTACCACGGCGAGCCGGATGACAGGCCTGTTTCCCCCTCTCGCGGCGGTATCTCGCAGTACGGTGCTGAGATCTATGACACCTACGGTGGCGGTGGAGGACTCGACGTCCACCACCAGCCGAGGCTGCGGTCTGTGACTGTCCCTAACATCGGAGGGGGCTTCAACTCCCCTACCTACCCCATGCACACTGGTTCGTCGGCTGGATACTATGAACCCCAGCCGCCAATGCATGGCCTCGCCGTCCCCCGCCAGGCTGGCCCTGTTCGGTCCAACGCCGGCTCCCGCCGCTACGATCCCTACACCAGCCATCGCTCCTCCGGCCTTGTGCCCCAGACTACCGGTGACGGCGGCCACCACCGGCGCTTGTCCCAGCCTCCCCCGGCGTCGGACCCAAACTACTACCCAGGAGGAGACTACAGCTACCAACCCCCGTCTAGCGCACCAGGAGCCTTCCCGAACTACTACAACTCTGTTGGTCAGCCCTCCTCGCAGCCGCCTATGACCTCACCTATGGTCTCCCCCACATACGGTTCCGCCCCCTACGGCACTTGGCATCAGCCCGTTCCTGCCCTCCGCATGCTTCCTTCTGGTCGTCCTGATCTTGGCTCGGAGAACCCTCCGTCCTCGTCTGGGTCGCTTGACAGCGCCGCGGGCTCTGGCCCAGCCCACGTCATGCCTTCGGATTGGGCTGCCGGTCTTCCAGCCGCCAGCACCGTTCCTCCGGTCTGGGACAACCACCCTCCTCAGATGTCTCAGCCGTACGCTGTGCAGCAGGGCTCTGAGGGATGGCAGGCCAGCCTCGCATAATTGCAACTGGCTGCTATCAAGACAACGCCACACTGCGTGTAGCCTGTATGTAACATTGGCGTCGCGGCCGCTGGGCGGCCCAACAGCGCCTCCAGAAGGCGCCTTCATGGACTATCCCGACACCTAAAACATTCTCAAACGAACACTTTCAATACCACCCGTTCCCTGCACACGGTTCACTGCCACCTAGTCGATACCGCCTACTCCCCTTCGATTCTTTTCGCTATTTTTGCGGGTTGTGCCGTTACCCTCACAGAACACTGGCCTCCTTTCATACGTATTTCATGACCCGACACGACAACCACTGTAGTGGTGACTTCCTACTTCGTTCTCTTTATCGCTTTGTGTTCCCAGCACATGTTCCCAGCACATACAAGGTATGGGATGAGATCTCCAAAAGAGCAAAAGCCGGGTCTCGCGGCTCACCAGAACCGTTAAACCTGAACATTCTCCTTCCGTACCCTGTGTGGCACGATTGATCTTAATGATATTCACGCCTTGTAATGATTTTTTTTTTTTTGGTTGCAGAGCTGCATATCAAGACTACACCCGGCTGTTTGTTGTCGAATCTGATTGCCTCACGAAGGGGATGTATTGCTATGACTAAGGTCAATGTGGCGTAGTACGACGACTTGGGTGCTAAGGAGTCGTCTACTGGTTCATTTGCAGCCAACGCGCATACGCACTCTTGTTGTGGGGCCTGCAGGACGAAAGGACGGACAGGGCTAGTATCGTACTCCACAGTTGTATTCATACTGGGACTATCCTTGCCAATGAACGGGGAGTATGACCCCGGGAGCAGAGGGAAGAAAGGGGAGAGAAAAAAAAAAACCCCCGCCAAAAGTGATCGAGGCGGGTCCTGAGTCTGACAATGTGATTCTGGATGCAACTGCCCTGTCTTGTGTCCCAGGAGTGCCATACGTGCCCGTTGGGCCCATGTGAGTGCGTACATGTGGTGTTTTGGGTTGCCATACCGGGTGAAGACATCATCATAGCGGTTGTGCCGCGGTGCCGAGCAAAGAGAGAGACGAGCGCCATCTTGAGACTCCGAGGCCGCACAACACCTGTGAAAGACCTTCCGGAACAAGTAATGAGGCACGTCGTCGTCACCGTCGCGGCTGCACGCCGCCGACGAGGGGGCGCGGGCGATCATCCTCATGATCACCTGTGGATCTTGTATCTGGCAGTCCTGCAAACAGTTGTCCCCGAGCGACCTCGGGGACCAGCACCGAGGCAAACGCCCCATTGTCGATGACCACACACACACATACGTCGGCGGCGTTAGGGCTATATTGCGCGAGAAGGGAAGAACGTACACTGGCTGCAGGTCATCTGGAGACAGAAGCGAGCAGAAGAGCAGAGGTGTGGGCGGGTCTGGTCGTCCACGTCGCTACTGCCGAACTCCTGTGGTTCTGTGCCGATACCAACTGCGTCCTGTCCAAAGGACGTTCCTGGGCCTCGACGAATCGGTTGGCTGCAGGCAAGCTGATAGAGCCATGGCTGCAGTGGCTACGGGCAACTGTACCTGATTGTTGACAGCGTCCATCTGCGTGACATCCGGGTTCAAGCCCAGCCCCTCCCAGTGCGTGCGTCGTACAATGGATTTCTCCTGTCACGCCATTGCGTTGGCCCCGACGCGAGCGCGGGCTTGGGAGTTCGGCACCACCGACCGTGGCGTCGGTTGCACTGCAATCGGTGCTAACGTCCTCATGCATGTATGTGGATGCCACACGACGCCAAGTTCCCTCCTCGGACAGGAAGGTCGTAGCATGGATATGGGCGTCTCACGATAGCCGAGATGACCTCTTGTTGTGCGCTAGCTCATCTCCTTCGGGTGGCCACAGAACTCTGGCTCGTGTTCCCATAAAGCCAAAAGGCCAAAATCACCACGTCATTCGACCTTGACTGGAGGCAGAGGGTAAAATGTGGTATCATCCCAGTTCCACAGCTGGAAACAGTTGCCCTCGCAAAGCACGTAGCGCTGCCCCAGCTCTGCCTGTCTCCTCACCTAGTTCTAACCGTCTCCTTGGAGCCACTGCCCTTACGGAGCCCATGAACACCAGCGCTGCACAAGCCCATGGTTCCGTGCTGAACAAGTGCACGAGTCTGCGTGGTATCTGAGGACAATGTTCTGGCCCCTCCCGCGTCCTCTGACATGGTACCTCCCCACATCGACATGACTGAGCAGCGGAAGCAAATAGCAGAGGACAGCCCGTAACGGCACAATGTTGTACACGGTTGTGAACGGCATCCAGGAAGAGGTGGCCCGTCGCTGCTTGTGCGGCAGCAAGCAGACTGCCATGCAAAGACGCTAAACCTATTGAACGTTTGAGCTTTTTGAGACTCAATAGTACCATGTGGGTGATAACAATGAGACAGAGCAGCAAAAGGTAGGAACTGTTGCAAGTCCTATCTGCAGCAGAAACAAGGTCTGGTGTGCAGTACGCGCTAGCTCGAGCTCCCACTCCACTGGTAACGGTGTCGTGATTATTGCATTGATGTTTAGACTATCAGCCTTTGCCCGAATTACGGCTACACGCGCTTCGGAAATTGAACGATAAAACTTCGACCAACTTTGAACTGTCTAGCGATGCAACGGGTGAAACCTCGGACGTCAGAGGCCAGTCACCAGGTTCGGCACCAGGTTCGGCGGGCAGACGCCGCTCAAGCGCGACCTGCTGAACGAACGCTTCCCACAGTAGATGATTGTATGCATGTTCCCCCCACTCCGATCTGCACTTGACTTGGTTGTCACACGAAAATGCTCACTCTCCTACCCCTAATTATGCGCACGCTGGGCCTCCTGGATGGCCTTGATCATCTGTCCACCCATCTTGGTCGCCTCGTCGAATCGGGGAGCGAAGAAGTCTGCAGAGAAGAAGCGCGGTTGTTGCGCGAAGGAGGCAGTGTCAGCAAACAATAGAACCAAGTCGATGGTCAGGCCCCAGGTCGTCTGCCACCTCTGGAACGCGTTGTCAAGGAGAACTGCCATGCCGTGAACGTCCGCGGTCACTGTTAAATGCGCGTGGCCGATCCGTCTCGTCTCCCTTTCGGCAAACGAGTCGGAACCCCTGAACAACAACAGCCGCTCCGCCGGGCGGAGCAGCAACGCGTGACCACATGAGATGTGCTTGACAACTCGTGACACCCGCCACTGTTGTCGTCGGAGTCTGTCACCTTGTCGGTAACAAACATTCTTCTCCTGCGCGGGCTAACCTTGACAACCATTTTTGACGCGGTAAAACAGCAGTCTTGAGTGCGATCTCAGGATACACCAGATCTGGTGGAGTGGACAGATCTCGTCAAGGACTAGGTCTGGGCGACCGAGATCCCCCAAGGCCGAACTTGGTGTTTCTTGTGTGGCCACATGGGTCCAGAGAGCTAGGTGAACATTCCGGTACCTGTTCTCGAAAGACAGGCTCCTAGGAATGTCCACCACTGCTCCCAACTCAAAAGCAAGCCCATCTCACTGTCCCCGAAAATGGACGGACAGATATGCCCGAAGGAACTGACGACCCCTGCACCGCCTGCGGCATGACCCTTGAACTCACTGGCAGTCTCCAAAAACCGGCGCTCGTAGAGGTTGAAGTTACCAAAGCTGACACACTCGGCCCATCCACGAGCAGCAGTGACAAACTCGAGGTCGTCGGAGCGGAAGATGCGGTCCGAGAGAGAAGCGTCGATTGCGCGCTGCAGACGTGTCCGAGAGCGGAAGAGGTACTCGGCGACACCTGCTGTCAGACGTGTGACCCGGAGCATGGTACTCACCAATCCAGAGCATGAACACGGGAGTGCCCGCAACCTCGAGGTGCTTGAACGGGTGGATGTCGAGGTGGGCCCAGCAGTCCACCATGGCCAGGAGAGAGAGGTGAGAGTTGAGCTCCTTGGTGGCCAACTCGTGATTGCCCAGCGAGAACTGGTCAAGGATGTCCTCAGAAAGAAGGATTGGACGGCGGCCACCGTCCTCGTCGCCGTCGGCATCCTGCTCGGGCGCCCAGCCGAACACGGCCTGGCGCGCGGCCCAGACTCGGCGAGAAAGCTCCTCAGAGTGTCCGCCCATCATGAGCTTGAACAGCTCGGTCACACTCTTGCCGTACTGCTGAATCTGGCGCTGGGCCGCCGGGTTAAGAATGGCGAGACCGGCGTAGACGTGCCACTTGGCAGCGTAGATACGAAGGGCAATGTTGACCTTGACTACCTCGATACCAGAGACCCAATGGGCCTTCTCCCACGGGTACGAGCCCTCGCACTTCCAGGCGGTACCCATACTTGAGCGTCAGTACGAGTGAATGGATGTCTGCGTGGCGATGTCCCTACCTCAAGAACGCGGCGTGGGTGACAGCCTGGGTGTTGGCAGTGACCTCATCGTGCTCCTCGTACGAGAGGTAGACGTAGCGACTCTTGAAGGACGCGAAGATGTCCTCGACCATCTTGACCTTCTCCTGAGGGCCGCGGTGGTGAATGATGATCTGTGGGTCAGTCTCGCCTGCACGGGAATGGTGCTCGCGATGAACATCTCCGATTCCCCCCTTGCTTTGCCTATTACCGCAGCACGACATGGGGTGCTCGGCAGAAGCCCCGCGAGGGAGCGGAGTGGCCGACACGAAGTGGGGGCTGTCCAACAGCGCCGCCTGGGCCGGGGTCGACAGCCACAAACAAGCCTCATCCGTCACCATTGCCTCGGGTGCAGTCGAGGCCATCATCGGTCAAGCGGTTCCCGGCATGGCTCAGCTACACTCCCGACACAGGCGACGAGGACGCCGCGGCGCTGCTTCGTCCCAGTCGCAAACGCGGCATCGCCTCGTATTTGAGGCATCACGACGACCACCGCAGGCTGGGACATACAATGATGCTCTTTCCGCGACATTGCCACCATTGCCGACATCGAGCTCTGCCGCCAGCCGCCGCGCTTTCCAGCAGGACAGGCGCTTCGAGTGGCACGACGCCACGCGGCGTTGGGGCCGCTTCCAAAGGCCGGCATTGCCCTTCCCCCGCCACCTAAACAGGTCGACCGCGAGGGGCCATGGCCCTGATCACCTGCGGTGTCCGCCATGTCGCCCCAGGCTCCAACATGGGTTCCACCCAGGCGGCCATCGACGTCTTCGAGGCGTCGCGGCTCATCGCTGGGTTGCTCGAGGAGGCCATCGGTGATTGCTATCGCACTCCCAGGAAGCGCCAAACTGCGGTACTGTCGCCGCCACTGGTCTCGGGATGGGCCAGAACCGGGAGCAGCTCGAGGCGCGGTTGACGCCATGCGAAGCCATGCTCAAGGAGAAAGAGCGTGGCCGCGTGGATCCATGGGCGTATTCCATAGGTGGGTGTTGCAGAAGCGTCGTGCCTCTGGCAATACATTTGTGCTCGTACCATCTCGAAAGACGTTTGACTCACCAGGGGCTGTCCCTCAGTCGTGACACTGGGACCGTGAAGCGAGTGCACGCTAACAATATCGACGTCGGCGGGGAGGTACTTCTCGAATGCCTCCTTCTCGGGGGCCTTGACACTGGTCTGGCCGGCAACGGTCGCGCCGACCTTGGTCGAAGGGCCGTACTCGCGAACAACGGCGCCGATGGCAGCAGCCTCAACCGAGTAAATGACAAGGTCCGAAACACGCGAGACGGCGTGGCCGTCGGCGAGGACCTGAATACCGGTACCCCCGAGCTCCTCCGAGAGGGTCTCAAAGCTTCCGGGCTTGTCACAGACACAGACGCGGTTTCCGCTCTCGACGAGGCGGCGGGCGTACATCTTACCCATCTGGACGTTAGAACATCCGTGAAGAGTCGCCGCCGGCTACTATCTCCCGACAGATGCAGCTCAGCAGTTCAAACTATCCACTCACATCACCCATACCAATGATGCCGACAAGCGGCGAGGCGGGGATCGAAGTGGACGAGCTCATCTTGCGCAGTCCGGAGGGGGGGTGGGGGTGGAGGATCGGAAAGCGAGACGCGTGCGAAGGCGAAGAATGCGAGGAAGAGGAGCTGAGACGCAGGCACTTGGGGGTGCGAGAAAGGCCAAGCTGTGAGAATGCTGAGAGGCGCGCAGAAGAGAGGTGTCGAGAGCTTGCAGCAGCGCCACGGAACATGCAGGTGGACAATGTGTCGTTCCAACTCTCTATTGTGGTCGATATTGAGTCGGTTCGGCAGGCACTTGATCCCCGGTCACGTGAGTTCTTTATCAAGCCTCAAACTTCCCATTCTCCACCAGTCGCGCGAGACACACGCGACAACAACAGACGAGCAGCGCGAGCAGCGCGGGCAGAGAGCAGCGAGCAGGTGGCCGGACCAACCGAGCAACAGACCGCTTGCTGTTCTGCATGTATGGGCCTCAGAAGGTAGCCGAGCTCTAGGAAGGTGGCCACGTTCTGCGTAGCTGTGGCGGGACTAGATGAAGATATAGCGGAGCAACGCATATTGCCCGCTCACTGCACTCCGCACAAGACGCGGCTTTCTGGCAGTCACCATCGGTCTAGCACATATGATAGATACGGCCTGGTATTGCCCGTACCGTCACAGGATACATCTGCGTTGCTGATGTCAAAGGAGTCGCTCAGTCAGCGTTGTTCCGGGACAATAAAAGCCGACGCATTCGAGGTCAGTGAACACATCGCCATCTGCAGTCGCCACCCGAAATGCAAACCCGCTCTGCAGCTCGTTGTCCTCTATCTGCAACGTCTTGGGCATCACGATGTCTATGATCCTGTGGGAAAATTCGATGCAGAAAGAGCTATGGCCCATCCCAATCCTGGGGCAAGCCCCTTCTCCACCGCACCTGCTCGTACACGTATACACCGTATACCCATCCAGCAGCGGCCAGAATCCATGAGCGGAACAGCCACTGCCAGAACCAACATCAAGCCGATTAACGGTTCGACTTGGCAACACGCTCGAGCTCGTCCTTCTTCTTGATGGCGTACGAGTTCGACGAGCCCTTGGCGGCGTTGACGAGCTCGTCGGCAAGGCACTCCGAGACCGACTTCGAGTTGTGGAAGGCCGACTCGCGGGTACCGATGGTAAGGAGCGAGATAGCCTGGTTGACACGGCGGAGGGGCGAAACGTCGACAGCCTGGCGACGGACGGTACCCTGCGAACCGATACGGGTCGAGTCCTCACGGGGGCCGGTGTTGACGATGGCGTCAACAAGGACCTGGATGGGGTTCTGCTCGGTAACGAGGTGGATGATCTCGAAAGCGTGCTGAACGATGCGGACGGCCATGAGCTTCTTGCCGTTGTTGCGGCCGTTCATCATGAGGCTACACCTGTCAGCACAAGATCCGACGCTTCTGTGCGCTCTCCGTCCACGGGTCGGCCTTCTCTGCGCTCGCCGTCCACGGGTCGGCGTTTTTCTGCGCTCCCCATCCACGGGTCGGCGCTTCTCCACGCTTTCCATCCACGGGTTGGCGTTTTCTCCGTGCTCGCCATCCACGCGTCGGCGATTCTCTGCACTCTCCGTCCACGCGTCGGCGAGCTTCTCCTGCACCCGAAAAAAAAAACGCCGCTTCTGCACTCACGCGTTAACGAGGCGCTCGACAATGGGCATGCGGCCCTTGGCGAACTGCTTCTTGGCATAGCGACCAGCGGTGTGGGGAACGTAGACGGCGTGGTTGACGTTGACGTAGTCGGTGAGCGAGATGTCCTTGACCTCGATGTCCGTGGCGTCCCAACGGCCGAAAAGCTTGACGACGCCGTCGTTCTTGAGCACCTCCTGGGGGAGCGAAGCGGTGGCCATTTTTGTTGTGGACTGTGTGCWGGKGTMKCTGCSTCSTGSTKCAGTTAGGTGTATGCCTTGAACAACGGCGAGCAAGCAGCAGCAGCAGCAGCAGGAGGCAGAGACCCCTGCACACAGTCCCAACCACGGGCAGCGGCCGGCGAACCCATCCAGACCCTCCCACCCCAGCCTGGCAGTGTCCACCCACCGTCGGTTTGCAGAAAGATTTGATCCCTTCGCCAATCCTGCAAGTGCCCGAAATTCCGGTGGGAGGACGGTGTGGCGGAATCCTTTTATTCGAGTCGAAACTTTCGGCGTTAAGAAGTCGACGGCGTTAACAGACCCTATCCCTGAAGGATATACCTCGGATAATCCTCCCTGATTCAGGCGTTGTTATGACATAGGGTCGTCTGAGGGGTGGAGGTGGTCCAAGTGCATCGGTACCAGGTGGCTCGAGGCCGTCACTGCCGCGCCCCGCTGTCAGTCGCAGTGTGATGACCTTTTCCGTTTGGCTGGTAACAAAAGTAGAAGGCATCTTAGGGCCTGGTTGCAGGCTGCGGAGGACCCGGCGTAGTCGTTGAGCTGGGGCGCGAATCTAATCGTTCACTGTTGGTCACCAAGCGTGTCCAGGGCGCTGGACAATTGATTCAGCTCTGGCGGATTAGCGGGCACCTCGATGTGCGTGGCTGTGTATTCCCTGTAGGCTGAGTGCCGAGAGATGACGCTGTGAGAGCCTGGGTGGGGTGGAGACGAAGGGACGCCCTACGGCGTTGGCGATGACACCCGCATGCTGTCCATGAGGGCCGTCTCGCTGTTTCGGCTTGACCTCCGGTTTGTGACGGTAGCACTCAGGTTATTAGGGGTGAGGAGGGGAGTGGAAGTAGGCCTCCCGCGGTCTGTTGTAGCGAGTGAGCTGCGGGGGTTGCACCGCCGCCAGCCGCCACATCTTTCTGTTGACCGTGAAAGGGGTGTCGGTGGAGATGCAGGATGGGGTAGGTATTGTAGTGGCGATAATAAGAGAAGCAGGACGTCTGGGAGAAGTAAGACGCGGCTGAGGTGTAAGGGAGGGAAGACACCGATGTCGGCAGTGGGGAAGACACTACCACCGTCAGCCTGTCGATCCCGGATCGGCGCCCTCCCTTTGCCGCTGTCGCTGGTGGATATCTGCTGGCCACACCCTGCCAACCACTGCATGAGAAGCACATGCTTTACCAACAGACATTAACGTCCAGATTAGCCCCGCTGCGCTACTACGGGAGGTTAAGATGTCGCTGCTCGGCCGATCACTGGCCGTGCGGAGGCTGACCAGCACAGAAAAAGGGGCTAACGAAACCAGTGCGTCGCGGCAGCGATGCAACCAGCTCGTCCCTGCCAACGAGCGTCCGACTTACCACTATGGGTCAGGGGGCATCTCTGTGATGCTCGCATTCCACCTCCGTATCGGACATGCGGTCGTGACTGTCGGAACGATCGAAAGCAGGCGACGACAGGGACTCGACTCTCATCATGGCACCGAAACAGACCAGAGCTGAGTCGCTCCTGGGGCCGGGAGCGACAGCAACTCATGACGCGCCGCGTAGCGTCTGATTACTCTCTCATACAGCTTTGGACCAAGGGGGGCAAGGATCCAGCCCCTTGCCCACAGTTCAGCGTGATATCTAATCATATTTTGTGCCTTTATATATTGTGTATTTATTTATTTATTTATTTATTTATTTATTTATTTATTTATTTATTTATTTATTTATTTATTTATTTATTTATTTATGTATTTAATTCTTGCCTTTATTTTTTCGGAGATCTTTGGTCGACCCAACAACCATTGTCGTCGTCCCCGGCCAGAAGACAGACTGGGCAGCACCTGCGTTAACGCCTCTTTGTCCACGAGCCGGAATCGCGGGACATCAGCGGGCCGCGACACGACGTTCCGGGTGATGCAATCCCTCCGTGGCCTACTCGGTGCACTCGTTTCTCACTGTTACTGCGGGTCTAAACTACAATGTAAGGCCCTTCAAGCTGCCTCACGCGCTGTATTGACGACGGGATGCCAGATATCGTCAAACCTCAAGCAAGGACCGAGCGTTGATACGAAACCGAGAGCTGAGCCAAGCCACAGCTTACCGAAGTGAGACGAAGCAGGCGACCACAAATAACAGCGGACCATGTCATCCCAAGCAGAGGACACCAGAAGCACACGCAACTACCTGCCTCGCCATCCACCTTCCTTACCTCGGGAGTGAATATTATACCCAGATGTCATGTTGCTCAATCGCTCAACATCAACGCTTGAACGATGACACTGCAGAACACGTGACACCCAACCACTCGTCGAACCACGTTCTCTGGTCTCCGACCTCATGGCACCCACTTCAATACACATGCATGCATGGTTCGAGCGTCAAGAGTGCACCCTGTCGCGTTCTTCCAGATCAAAGGCCAACGCAGCGAGACGCAGGTAGACACACCGCGAGGCTGCGAGACAGAGTCACCGCGACATCCGATGTCCAGATGGCCAGGTGCCGAACTCATGAGCAAGCGCTGGATCCCTTGCACCTCCACTCTCGGTTGTCCAATGATATACAATTCATATCATACAGTCTATCCCTGTCGGGTTCTTGAAATTGATGCGGTGCTTGATCTGCACGGTACGCGACACGCGTGTGTTGCTTGCGCGCTCGCGCTTTTATTCGTCGATACTGTCGGTGCGCCTCCATTCGGCACATGAGAGAAAGGAGAAGTCGAAAGGAGAGGGGGGAGAGATTGAGAGATTATCTGCCGAACAAGACGCTCGCTTGGCGCCGGGGGATGTCGGAGCAGCTGCGCATTGTCGCCACTTAGGCCTTGCCGCGAATCTGGAAGAAGCGCTTCCACCAGCTGCGGCCAATGCCCTGCGCAGAGCGGTGGACGCCGTCGCGCATGCGGTCGTAATAGTACGGGTCGTGCTGGGGATGGAGGATCGAGCTGGAGAGGGGGAACTGGGTGGTTAGCGGAATATGCGAGCCAGGAGGAGACATCGGCCGGACCGATCGTTCCTTCTCCATAATGTCCCCAACGCACCTCCTTCAGAGCGGCAGAGGTGTTCAGGTTGTCGACCGACTGGAGGGCCGTGGCGACAGCCGAGTCCTCGCCGGGGGTAAGGGTCTCGGCACGCTTGTTGAGGACGGCCTCGGAGGCCTTGGGCGCAACGCCAAACGAGCGGCAGACGATAGCGTCGAACGCATCCGCGAGCTGGGGCGAGCCACCAGAGCGGAAGGGGGAGGGCTGCACTGTGCGCGCCGAGATAGCGAGCTGGGCGAGGCGGGAGGCCATGGTGGATGACTGATGTGGAGGTGGTGGTGGTGTCACGATGAGATGGATGCAACTTTGGTCGGGAATCTGACCAACAATGGTTGTTGGAGCGACCGTGGGAAAGCTACCTCCACCAACCGCTCCTCCACTTACCCCCTTGAGGCAGGTAGGTGGGCCATCAAGCACCACCAAGGACATGCAATGCTGCGTCTTGCGCAATTCTGCATCAACCCATCGCGAGACTCGCTCGCCACGTTCTTCCGGATTCCATCTCCGCCTCTCGCCCGACAGCGTGGAAAGCCAGACTAGCCTTGCCTGGGACCACGTCTCCACCCAGATCCGGGGTGGTCGCGCAACCGGATGCCGAGAGCCTGCCCCTCACGACGCGTGTAAACCTCTCACGCCTGATGCCTCCGGCCGAAACCTTTCCAGTGCTGGATTGCTTTCATCCGCAGTTCCTTGCCAAGGGACCAGTCTGGACCTCTCTCTTGGTCCTTCGTCCCAGCACCGCTCTCACGGTTCCCCAGAGCTCAGTTCCGTGTTTTGGAAAAAAAAGTAGCAAGCGAGTTGCATCGTCTACAATTAGGATCTACAAGGCTAGGAGAACAAGTGTCCGCGCAGTGGCAGCAGGAAGAAGTTGTTGGTCTCTAGCAGCTTAGAGGAAGAAGGCCGAGGCGACGGTGCCGACGAGGAGGGCGGCGGCAGAGACACCGAGGCGCCCAGCCGAGCTGGAGGAGGAGGCGGAGGCAGCCGAGCCACTGGCGGAGGCCGAGCCGCTCATGCCAGCGGGCTTGGACATGCTAGCGCTGGGGGCGGAGCTGCCGGAGGCAGAGGTGCCAGCGGCGGCGCCGCCGGAGGTGGAGGCGGCCGAACCAGCGGAACCGGTGGCAGAGGCAGAGCCGGTGGCGGCGGCAGAGGTCGAGGCACCAGCCTCGCCAGTGGCGCTGGCACCCTCGGCACCAGAAGCCGAGGGCTCACCGGAGGCGGAGGCCATGCCGGAGCCCTCAGCACCCTCAGCAGCGGAAGTAGAGGAAGCATCGGGGGCGGATATCGAGGCGCCGGTCTCGCCGGTGGAAGCAGCACCCTCAGCCGAGACAGACGAAGCACCCTCCTGGCGGGGGGCAACGCGGGCAGCGGAGGCACCGGCGACGAGAAGGGTAAGGAGGACAGCGGCACGCATCGTGGTTGTTTGAGTGTTGTGTAGGTGGTAAAGAGTTGTTGTTGATGAGGATGATTGGGTTGTGGGATGAGACTTTTCGACAGCTCGAGGCTCGATACTTATATACCTTTCAGACACCGATTCTCACGCCCGCATCCAGTGTATCCTCCGCCAGCCGCCCAGGTTCGCTGGACCCCCATTTGTTCCGGCTCTCGTCATCCCTGTCCTCTCGAGCGGTCCGGCGGTTCAAGATCATCTCGGCAACGGCTGGTCCCATTGCGAAGAGGCTTGGGGTTAGCTCATATCCTCTCGTTACGCAGCAGCCATCGCCTTGACAGGAGAGGAAATAGAGGGTCGCACGCTATCACCCATTCTGACACGAGGCTGTCACCTTGTTTTAAGAGCCAGTATCCGCAGCACAAAACTCTCCGCTAGGGATGAAACCTGTCTTTCTGCTGCTCTGAGACAGGACGCTGATATCCAAGATCGGGGCCAGACGGTGGACGCAAAGGGTCTGTCCGCAAGGGTCTGTCCTGCCACACCGGATCGCCTGTCGTCTGGGGCATCACATGTCTCGTTGGAAAAAGCTTGAAACAGCAGGCGTGGCTGTGACCAGCGAGTTTCAGGTACACCTACAGCATTGACTGCGCATTTACCGTAATGGACCTCAACGACCAGGGAGGGAAGCTGGGCAGGCTGGGAACGATCCAAAGAGACCGACTGCGCATTGCGATATCTATTGTCGAAGCTTGCACAATCAGCGGTAACCTTGTGCACAGCATACCCCTCCAGCCACCGGTCCTGCCGCATTCGAGGCCATCGTCCCCTCCGTCTCTGGCATCCGTTACGTTTCGATCTTGTCATCCGAAGCTGTTCTTCCGCAGTCGCAAAGATGGACGGATCGATCTCTCCACTTTCTGCGGGCTGCGGGATCTGCGAGAACGAGAGGCTGCCTGGCACGTGGCTGGGGCTTGGAAGTATATCGGGGTATTAAGCATTATTCAGTCTTGTATTGGACGCACACTCTTGACAAGGGGCTGACGCAAGCCTTTGTTACCATTCCAGTGCCAGCACAAGGCAACGATCTGTGGTCCTTGTTCGCCTCGGTAGTCCCACCGCTGGATACCTCACAGTGATGCCATTCAGCTTTTGCTGGCCAGTCACTATTGTTGCAAATCTTTGATTGTGATCATTGTAATATGGTGCACAGCGAAAACACTGGATGCCACAATTATTCCCTATTCCCGTTGGAGAGGACGGCCAACAGGGGGTCCGATTCGAGGTCCTCACTATCGTATTTCAGGGGCAAGGTGCGGGGACAGCCCTCTCGTCGCAAGACTCTAACAGTCACTTTCGTCGCCGATGGAGTGCTGCAGGTGTGGCGCCTCACAATGACCCCGCGAACAACAAATAACGCCGGTGGAGATCGCGGTTTCCACTGCCAGACCGTCAGGATTACTGGCGTGGGCGACGTGCCACATTGACCAAGAGCGCACATGTGTATGTGCGTGCGACTCAGTTACAAGTTACTGCTCGGCATCCGTGATGCAGCCTGGGCCTTTGGTTTCTCACGGTCCAGAGTTTCCGACGGCCCGGCATCCAGGCCGCGCTCACAGTTCCGTACGGCGGACCTCCGGTCACATTCCAGTGCTACCCTTCCCCGAGCAGTAGCAAATCCAACGGAAGTGGATTGTCGTGACAGTTCTGGTGGGTTTCAACCTCCGTCTGGGCCACATTGGCCGGAATAGGCTAAACATGTTTGCTGGAGCAMGCCCCCTCCCCCGCCCCGAGTGCCGGCCCCTCGTCTGTCCGCAACAAGATGGCGTAAGTGCACGATTGCATTCTGAGCTGACCCCAGTTCTCGCCAGAAGCACCTCAACTCGAAGCGCATGGCCTCGCAGTCGGCTTCTGCTCTCGCCGAGATTCTCGGCGTCTCCGTTTCGTCGCTCCCCGCTTCGTCTGTCGCTTCCCCCGCTCCCTCTGCGCCTACCTCGGGTACCTCCACACCGGCGAACCAGGACGACGAGTCGGGCGTCGTCAAGTCGTCCATGTCCGTTGGCGACTACTTCCGCATGAGGCTCCGCGAGAAGGCCGCCGCCCGCGCCGCCGCACGGGAAGCCGCCGGCCTCTCTGCCGTCCCCACGCCCGAGCTCAAGGAGGGCAGCCTTGCGATCATGCAGGAGGAGAACAAGGTCGCCATCGGTGGCGTCGCGTGGGAGGGCAGCAAGATGGCGTTCGAGGAGGTCCACACCGACATTGCCGACCTCGGCGGCGAGGAGACGCACGCCGGCCTCGGCTCCACCGAGGAGAAGAAGGAGCGCAAGGAGCACGAGGAGGAGATGGGCACCAAGAAGGAGAAGAAGGCCAAGAAGGAGAAGAAGGACAAGAAGGAGACATCAGACTCTGACGACAAGTCCCGGAGAAAGGAGGAGAAGGCTGCGAAGAAGGAGGAAAAGGCCGCGAAGAAGGAGGAGAAGGCGGCCAAAAAGGCGGAGAAGGAGGCGAAGAAGGCCGACAAGGAGGCCCGCAAGGCTGAAAAGGCCGAGAAGAAGGACAAGAAACGCAAGCGCGAGGACGACGAGGACACCAAGTCCAAGAAGTCCAAGTGAGTGTGGGATCAAAACGCCGACCCTGTCGGCGACTAGTCGAGCGGACGCTCTTCATCGCATAGTGTCATAGATTGCATGGTATTCTCTGCAGCTGTATCTTACGTATGGCGGGGGCGTCGACACAAACACCCAACACTGATCCAACACTGATCGCACTCTTACCCACTCTCCATTGCCCACTCACCATGACCCCAGCCCCACCCCGCCCTCGCTCCCGCCAGCGCGCTCCGCTTGCCAGCCTCGGCCTGGGACACCCTGCAGACTCCAACGTCCCTATCAAGACGACTGCCCCGCTCAACATCAAGGGTCGCCAGCGGCTGAGCATGAAGCCCACGGCTCCATTCAACTGCGACATGATGGCAGACGTCGCTGCCCAGGTGCTCAAGGAGTCGCCCAACGAGCTCAAGAACATTCTCAGCATCCCGCCCCGCCGCCGCGTGAGCGCATCCGCCGCCGAGTCGCTCTCTGTTCCCGTTGTCCAGCGCACAGTCAGCGCCCCCATGGCGTTCCGCGAGCCCGGATCCGGAACTTCCCCGAAGACCGACACCCCAAAGCCCTCGCCCGACGTGGCTGGCCAGGTGGCCAGCATCGGCCAGACCCTCTCCTCGCACACCACCACTCGTGAGTGACTCGTCTCCTGCAGCTAACTCCAGTGGCCTCGCTCCACACCACCGTTTCCGACATCAAGACCACGCAGGTGTGCTCCGAGGACGTCGTGGGCGGCATCAAGATGGTCATTGAGCACTTTCAGAGCGGCCGCGAGGACGACCGCAAGTGGACGCTCGAGACGCTCCAGGACCGCATTGGCGAGCTCGCTGTAGACGTGGTCGAGTTGTGTATGTTTGGGAAACGGCCCGTGCTGACCGCAGTCAAGGCGCAAAAGGACAAGATTGACGAGCTCAAACACGAGGTCCGCGCGCTGGGTGCCGAGCGCGAGCAAAACATGGCGGACGGTGGGTGCTGTGGTTTCCGCTTCTAACGCCAGCCGCCGAGGGCCGCCAGCTTCTTGCTTCCACCGCGTCGCGCCTCGAGCGCCTCGAGACGTTCTTTATCGAGGAGAACAAGACTCTTGCGCAGGAGAATGCGCACCTTGCCACCCAGGTCGACGAGGCCAAGGCGGAGATTGCCCACCTGCGCCAGGTAACTTGCTCTGCAGACCGGGTACTAACCGCAGGAACTGACCAAGGGCCCCGATACGGACCCGGACGAGAACCCCGAGCCCCCCAAGGCCGCCGCCGCCTGCCCCTCGACGCCCCACAAGCCCACCAGGGCGCGCTCGCCCTCGCTCCACACCCCCGTCCTCCCGGGCATGTACCCCCGTGGCCCCTCTCTCCGCCGCGAGGCGATGGAGAACAGCCTCCAGCGCGCGATCGCTGCTGGTGAGTGCTGGTGAGACCGATTGTTGACCGCAGGACCCCCGGTTCCGCACATCCCCGCCATCGTGCCCCAGTCGCCCTTCAAGCTCCGTTTCAAGTCGGCGGACGCGTACTGAGACATCTCGAGGACATTGATACGATACGATTTGATACGTTTGCTACGTTTGATACGATTTGACACTCATTGTTAATACTCTATGCCACTGTTTGAGCGGAACAAGGCTTCTAGCTTTCCTGTGTTTAAACACCGCTGTCGCCTCTGTTCGCCCCGACCATTGCCTTGTCCCTCACTTTAGAACGGTGCTTGCTCTCCGTCAAGGTCGCCCCCATGGTGCGCAGCCATCTCGCGACGCTCTCATGCATCGGACGGCATCACTGCTGCACGCACTCTCAGACACCATCCACATCCGGGGATTATCCGGGCCCTGCGGCGCCCCAACATTTTATTGTTTTGTTTTTGCCACCCCCTTGTGATTTGCCACTCAAGCTTCCTCTATCCGACAGCTGCTCGTTGCTGTTGTTCTTGTCATCACTGTCAACGATAAACAACTCACATTCACAATGAAGATCCTCGTGGGGTCTCTCTTTCTCTCGCTAGCATCGGCCGTCCCACGCCCCGCCCCTCCGAACCTCCCCGGCACTTTTGTGCGCTTCGACCAGCTGGACAAGTGTCCTGTTCTCCCAAGTCGCCCCATTCCCACTGGCTCTGACGATGTGTAGGTCAAACGTAGACTCCCCTAACCCATCAGCCGCCCCGACGACGTTTCCGTAATGATGGCGCTCGGAGACTCCATCACAGCTGCCTTTCTCGCAAAAGGCGACGGGTGGGCAATCCCATGGCTTGGCGGCGAGGAAGACGGCGGGCGCGAGGAGCCACTCGTCCCAGGGCGGAGAGCTGAGAGACGCCGAGAAGCCCGTGCTCAGGCTCGATACGGCTTTGAGGAGCAGCACCCTTTCCTCGCCTGTGAGTTCCCTAACCTTGGCGCAGCTAACATCAGTCGACGTTGAGGAATACCGCGGAGTGTCGTATGCCATTGGCGGCGACCCAGGAGCTGTCACGCTGCCCAACATCTTTCGCTACTACTCCAACATCACTGGCCCCTCCCTGGGGCATCGCACGCCTGTCACCTGCGGCGTACCCGGAGCATCTCGGCTGTGCACACCGCACGACGCCGAGGACAACTTTAACGCCGCCGTCAGCGGGAGCACGGCGTCGGCACTCGTATCCCAGGTCCGGGGTGAGGTGTTCCGCCGTGGGCGTCGCTGACGGTAGACTACCTCCTCCCAGCCTACATGGCTGCTGACAAGCGTGACGGCTGGGCCTTTGTAAACATTGGCATTGGAGCGAATGACATTGTGGGTTGTGGGAGTGTTCCAGCTGACCCCCAGTGCGCATTCTGCATGTCTTGTGAGTGGCGCCGTTGTCTTGAGCCAACCATCAGCTACAGGCCCCGCGGGTCCTGGATCGCCAGAAGAGTTTGCGCGTGGCATCTACGAAGCCGTCCAGCTGCTGCGGRACCGTGTCCGTGAGTTGACCAACAGTCCGTAGCTTACCCCAGCCAAGCTCATTGTCAACATTAGTGAGTCCCCCCCCCTGTCCCGCTAACAAACCAGTGGGCGTCCTGCGCGTATCGGCCATTTACGAGCTCACTCACAAGGACCCATACTGGTTGGTACCGTGCACTACGCACCTGACAGTAGCTCTGGCGGGCTGCCAATCCACCACCTGCCGCTCGAGTGCAACTGCGCTCTGCTTCCCGGCCCCGTCGGTGCGATCACCCGGAAACGCATGGATGACCTCGCCGAGGCGTACGACAACGCCGTGATCGGGCTCATCCGCTGCTGGGACCGCGAGCGCGACGAGACCTTTGCGGCCGTGTGGTGAGTTTGGACTCGCTTACATCTAACCTCAGGCAACCAGGCGCCGCCCTCGATCTGCCGCACTATCCGATAACGGCGCTCAGCCCCGCCGACTGCTTCCACCCAAGCGAAGCAGCGCACCAGCGGCTCGCTGCCGGTGTGTGGAACCGGCTGACGATGGATATGGTGAGCAGCCCCCCAGCCCCGCTGACGGCAGGACACCAAGGCGATGCCCATCACCTGGGAGGACGACATTTACGTGAGGTGCCTCGAGGAGGACGACCGCATCCGTGTGGGCCAGCTGTAGTACATGTACGCATTGTTACGCGCATTGCCTACTCTCATTGCTTCCTACATTACATTCCTATAGTATAATTATACGACGACTAGGAACGAACAACAAAGCAGCCGTTGGGGAACACTGCCGCCTCCTCCTTCGTCTCGACCCAGCCCTCGGTGACGGGGGCTCCGAGTTGCTCAATGACAGCAGGGCCGCGGATCCAGACACGGCCCTCGTACGGCTTGCCCTCGTTCTCGGGCGTCTCGGGGTACTCGGTCTTGAGGCCCTTGAGGACAACCTCGACGTTACTGGCGGGGGGACCCGAGTGCGCCGTGTCCGTGTCGAGCTTGCGCTTGAACATGTCGACGGGCGCGCCCTGGAGGTCGTAAAAGTGGGTGGCAAACACGGGGCCGGTCGAGAGCGGCGACGTGTGGAGGCGGGTGAGGGGGAGGCCGAGGAGGGCGTGCGAGAGCGCAACGTCGGTGGGGGAGGGGGCTGGTGTTAGCTGTATCCAAGATGCTAGCTTACCTCCGTCAACAACAATGGCGCGGAGCGAGTCGCCGGCAATGCCGCCGAGGGCAGTGTTGCGGATACCGCCCCAGACGAGCTTGTCCATGAGGCCGCCACGGGAGACGTGGCCAGCCTGGATCGACTGGAGGCGGTGGCGAGCGGCGACGGACGCAAGAGGCGAAGCGAGGAAGCCATCGTGGAGGCGCTTGACGATCGCGGCGAGGTGGGCCGGCGAGCTGGGATGAGTCACTGTTCGGCTGGCATTACTCACAGGAAGAGGACAGTAGGGAGGGGCTGGTCGAGGGTGGTCGCGAGAAGACCGAGCTCGCCGGCGGGGACGCACGGCACGTCCCACGCGGGGACGGCCGGGCCGATGAAACGGAAGCCGGCGCCTGTGGTTAGAGAGGTAACTCGCAGGTGCTCACCAGTGTAGACGGAAGCAAGGGCAACGGTCATTCCAAAGGGAGTGTCAAGACGGATAGAGCTGCCAACAACGTCGAGCGAGGTCGGACGCTTGTCCGCAGGGAACATGGCAAGGAGGCCGGCGATACCGGCAGTCATGTTCATGTGCGTGACCTTGGAGACGGTGCCGTCCTCGGAGTAAAAGTACGAGTGAACATCCGAGTACCCTGGGGGTTAGAGTGCACTACACTAATGTACCCACGGGTCTGGTCCACAATGTCCTCGGCAGTCTCGGCGGCATCCCAGATCTCCTCCCACCACTTGACGGAGACACCAGCCTTGGCGGCACGCGCGGCAAAGTCCTTTTGCTTCTGCTCGGGGTCACCGACAAGGAGGATGGACGAGCCGGCGACAGACTCGGGCGCAAGCTGGGCGGCGAGGCTGACATGGAGAACAAGAAGGCCGGGGGCGGGGTGGGCAGTAGACCTGAGAGCGTCGGGGAGCTGACGGGGGTGCGAGAGGATAACCAGCGGGTTCTTGGGGCGCGACGCCAGCGAGAGCAGGAGCTGGGGGAACGCGGTAGCCGGGGACGGGGGGAGAAGAGTCAGGATGGAGCCATCAAGCTTGGGGAACAGCTTGTTGATACCGAGAGGAACCAGACGGACGATCTCAGTCAGGGCCTCGTTAGTGAGCTAATGTCAGCACGCGACCTGGCACCGACGCACCGGTGTGTCGAGAATGGAGCGCTGGCCGACGGGGGGAATCGGCTTGCCGGGGAGGGGAGTGTTGGGGGGGACCTTGACTGCGTCACCAACAGTCTTGAGCTGGCCGGCGGGGCGCACCTGGAGCTGCGGGTCAGTCGTGCCGCCACTCTCAACTTACAGGAGTGCCCTGGCCGGTCGCCCACGAGCGGTAGATGCCCGACTCGCCCTGCTGCCTGACGGGGCTGACCTCGGCCTGGCGTCCAAGGAGAAGGGGGTGAACAAGAGGAGCAGGGGCGTAGAAGCGGTGGTAGAGCGCCAGCACCAAAAGGATGGCCAGCAGCAGGAGGGTGAGGTTGTCGATTTCGAGCGACATTGTGGATGCGCTCTGGGAAGAGTGATGGTCAAGTCGAGATCAGAGCCAGTCTCACAAGGCGTGAGTGGGGGGCGCGTTGACGCTGGCTTGCAGGGGTCAGGTGACGGCGAGGTCGTTGGAGCGTCGTTCACGTCGCCCAGCTCGATGAGCGATGATGAGGGATGATGGAGAGCACTAGAATGAAAGAGGCGGGGATGACGTCCCCTTGGTGCGGATTCAGCGCTCTCCCACGGTGGGCATTCCCCGTCTCCGGTCTTGTGTTCGCCGAACGCCGCCGCCGAGGCGAGCCACGTGGCATTTCGGTTCAACCCTCGTTGACCCCGGCTGCCTCAGAATAGCTTTGGCGGGACAGCAAGCATGTCCTGAACCGTGTTGCGGGAGGTGCTTGGTGTAACAAATGCCCCGCGCGCGCGTGCGCAGAGCCATGCATGACGCTAACCGGGAGCGCGGTCGAGAGGGATATATAACGTCTACAGAAAAGACGGGCCAATGTCGTCCCCCGAACTGGTCAGCAAACGTCCCACAGTGAGATATAGAATCTATCTCGACGCCACCTCCACCTCAGCACCTCCACCCACTTCTGTCAACACTGTCCACTCGCTCTCCGTGTCAACATCCGCAATGGCCGACGTCTACACCAACACCGCAGACGACAACTTTCCCGGTGGTGAGTCCGCAAGGAGATGGGCCTTCTTATCAACTCTACCCTACCTGTGCATAGCTCACAGCAGCCCGCAACCGGACGCGCCCCGGCACAGCACCTGGAGAGGAGACATATGACAAGATCGTTGACGCGTGCGTTCCGGTGCCATCTGCGGGATACAAGAGCACCACTGATAGCAGCGACGGAAAGACCGTCAGAAACAAGCCCGCGAACCGCGTGATGCTCGAGGGCAAGAAGGCGCGCCTGGAGCACGAGAAGAAGATGAAGGCGGCGTCCCAGGAGGCTTCGGGCTCGGGTATCTTTCCCAAGCTGATTCTCCTCGCCATCTTCCTCCCGCTTCTCTCGCATTTCATGTTTGACAACTACCACTTCAACGTGGGCCCGGCTGTGCGCAAGCACGCGATCCAGGCCTGGCGTCACCAGTCCAACCCCTTTGCGCCGCGCCACACGACGTTTACCACGGTCCAGCTCGCCGACTTTGACGGCTCGGACCCCTCAAAGCCCATCTACATTTCCGTCAACGGCGAGGTCTTTGACGTCTCGGCCAACCCCCGCATGTACGGCAAGGGTGGCGCGTACAACATGATGTGAGCTGGAGAAACCGTCTGGGAAGCTGACCGACAGGGCTGGCCGCGACGCCTCGCGCGCGTTCATCACCGGATGCTTCCAGACGCACCTCACCCACGACCTCCGCGGCCTCTCAAAGAAGGAACTCGCGTCGCTTGACAACTGGTCCAAGTTCTTTTCCAACTCGGAAAAGTACTTCAAGGTCGGCGACCTCCTCCTCCCCCGCATCAACCCCAGCAGCCCGATCCCCGCCCCCTGCAACGTCGCGACTGGCGAGGAGGCGCCCGCGCACCACAAGCAGGGCGGCCACGGTGGCCACGGTGCTGGCGGCGCCAACCCCCACGCCAAGAGCCAGCGCAAGGCGCACTAGGCGCACCCACCAATACCACTCGTGACGGACGTACTGCCTGTAGATAGACCTTGATGCACTGACGTCCCTACTCTTCACAAGCGCTTCTGAAGACGCTCTCCGCTTAAAAAGGAGATGCGCAAGCTGCTTCAACAGCTGCAGCCTCGTATGGGGCTCGAACCCATGACATTTTGATATCTTAGTAGTAAGAGTCAAACTATCTACCGACTGATATAACGAGGCATCTGTTCCGAGACCGCCCGACTCCGTTCGGAGGGTCATTGGGTCGCGGCCTCCAACTGGTGAGCAACGCTTGGTCATGGGGGCGGCCGACGACGGGTTAGCGTGAAAGGGGAGCAAGGTATGCCCATTGCCCGACCAGTGCCACAATCTTGCCCTCCTCGGAGCTGCAGGAGCGGAGCAAGTGATCCTGGCGATTCTGGCAGCGAGCACATCCAACCACGACACGGTACGGTCAGCTTAGCAGACATGCCCGGAGACATAGCTCAGTTGGGAGAGCGTACGACTGAAGCTCAGTTCCAGTTGTGCTCACGACGGCTTGCTCGTCGCTACCGCATACTTCGTACGGTCGCCGGTTCGATCCCGGCTGGCTCCATCACGCTGCTACTTCCGCAGCAGCAATACTCTTTTGCTGCCCACACCAGGAGACTTGACGAGACGTACGCATAGTAGGCCATCAAATGCTGCTCTCCCCCTCCATGTGGGAACGATGCTTCGATCGTCCTCTTCCAGTCCAACACTTTCGTGCTCCTCCCGATGGCGGTATCGCGGCTCTGCTTTCGCGACGCTCTGTACACAGCGAGCTAGAGCACCGTCTCGTATATGTGACAATGCCGCAGGCGTGCCCAACACGACGCGTCATGTGCCCTGGTCCTCTTCCTTGCAGCGACCAAGAAAGTGGTACGGCACTGGAGGCATAGCTGTACGCGACGCCCCGGTTCGTGCCAGCTCCAGAGGGACAGGCAACCTGCCCCGCGCATTCAGGCTCACCTGTTGAGGACCAGGACAGAGAACCGCGCGTGGTATCGTGTCATAGTCARKCYWRGMYTGACTTGCCCACGCAAGCTCTGCCTGGGCGCGGTCCTGTCCGCCCAGGTCGCAAGTGCTCGTCCATGAACAAAAAACGTATCGTACTTTCCCCCTAGCCGACTTGAACGACTGACCTCGACATTACTAGTGTCGCGCTCTACCACTGAGCTAAGAGGGACGACGGAGGCTGAGGTGCGGCTGCAACTGGAGTGACATGGAGAGAGGCAGAATGCTGCCGAGCAGGGGTGGCCGGCCGGGAGAGCACCTCGCAGCCCGCCCGAGTGGCATAAACAGACCCTCAGCTTGGCTGCGTACGCGCCGTCCTGTCCTCCCCGCGTCGCAGAGAAGCATTGCCCACAATGCAAAAATGAATCCTGTATTCCCCCTAGCCGACTTGAACGACTGACCTCGACATTACTAGTGTCGCGCTCTACCACTGAGCTAAGAGGGATGCTGGAAGCATGAGCGGCCCTTTCTCCTCCATGCGTTCCGGCCGTGCAGCTGTATGCGGTGTCGGTGTCGGTATGGGCCGGTGTCTCATCCCAGTCGTGTCCTCTTATCTCGGTGTTCTCTCAGCTCAATTCTGAATGGCCACCTCGGCCTGCCCTCTGCGCGATCCTCAGGCGAGCCACTACCCTCGGGTCGTCAGCTACGTGTTCCGCCAGCTCGTCATTTGCCTCGTCAAAGTCTCGCACATGTGGCGACCATCGGCGGGTGTGCAGCCGCCTGCGCTGTGCTGACAGCAAGCGGTGTGGCGCCGCCGTGTTCATCGCGAACGTGGCGGCGGCACTGGTTGCGTTCGTTGGGTAGCAGTTAGAGTGGGACAAGCACTAGCTGCAGTGTCCATCAGCAGTCGGTACCGGAGCACACAGCCGATCGCAAGTTGTCGCGAGTGGCCCAACTCCCCGACTGTCGCGCTCGGGGCAGTCCTTGGCTGTCCCATGTACAAGCAGCCCGAAGGACGCACTCCCAGCACGGCTGGCCGGCTCCAAAAAGCATCGGAGCTCGCTGCTGCTCGCTCCGAAGGCCACGACGGGGATCGAACCCGCGATCTCCTGATTACTGAATCGTAGTCAGACGCCGTACCATTTGGCCACGCGACCGGATAAAAGGGACGCGCCGGCGCCGTCTCGCGTCCGGCGTCGTCTTCCTTCGCAAGGTGGCGTGGAGACCGGAGGGCCTCGTGATGAGGTGTGGAGGCGTGGAGGAGGCGAGTGGCTGTTCTGTTGCGAGGATCTCCCGCAGTCTAATTGAAATCAAGCTCGGGGGCAACGGTGAGAAGCTTACTGCACTCCTCTGCGAGTACACTCATAGTCAGCACGCAGCCTCTATCTCTACATTTCATGTGTATATGACTTTGTGTGAGCCACCTTCTGCGACAGTCTGCTAGAGCTCGTCCTTGTGCTCGTCCTTCTGCTCGGTCTCCGACTGCGATCCCTCGAGGGGCCAGCAGAGCGCGGGGGTCGTGACCTTGAACTTGTACTCGCACTTCTCCGGCTCGGTGACGGAGAGGATCGCGTTGGTGGTGCCGCACGACAGCTCGACGTTGACGGAGCGCAGGGGTCCGTTCCAGCAGCGGGCGCTGCGAGTCAGCTCCAGCTACAGCAGCAACTCACCCATTGTCGTAGCGCTGCTTGGTGTAGTGCTCAAACGTGCCCGCGGGCGCGTCCGAGCTCCAGTGGCCCCACTCGCCGAGCGAGTTGGACGACGAGTCCTTGTTGGACTTTTGCTTTGCGCTGCCAAAGAAGCAGAGCTCGTACGTGTAGCTGTCGTCAGTTGTGTCACGGGGCAGCAGCTCACTCTCCAGCGACAGTGTCGATGCACGTGCCGTCGAGCTTCTTCCACTCGCCCTGGGGGCCAAAGTCCTGGTCGATCGTGAGGCGGCGGAGGGTGGTCTCGTCGCTGGCAATGCCCTCGTTGACATCGCGGAGCTCGCGTTCAGCGGTCCTGTGGCGGTCGCGGGCGGCAGCGACGTCTGCTGTCAGTTTTACTTTCTTCAAGCCAACTCACGGGGTCCGTCGTTGACCGACTGCTTGCCCTTTTTGAGCACGCCGACGCCCTGGAGCGCGCCGACAAGCCACTCGCGTACAGTGTCATAGTAGTCGTACAGGCCGTCGGGAATGTACTCTTCGATGCGGTAGAGGAGGCCCTCGTCGTCGTCGCCGTCGTCGCTGGCCGAGACGAGGAGCGCCTCGAGGTCCTGGCGCAGAATGCTGTCGACCTCCCAGTCGGGGATCTCGCCCTCGGGCTTCTGGAGAGTGTACAGCTTGACCTCGGGGGCGGGCGCAGCGCTCGCGTCAGCTTGTCCCTCGGCGGCAGCCTCGGTGGCCTGGGGGGCGGGCGGCGCGTCGACCTCGCCCTTGAGCTCCTTGTATCCGAGGACAGCAGCCTTGACGGCCATGTCCTGTCCGTTGGGGTTGTATCCGCGGGCGAGGTCCTCGAGGATGTTGGTAAGCGTGTCGAGGTCCTCCTTTGTCTTTCTGATCTGCGTCTGCAGGCGGCTGACGGCATCGCGGTGCTTTTCGAGCGAGCGGAAGAGCGCTGCGGTTAGGTGCTGAGACTAGCTACAACACTCACGCGTCTCCTTCTTGCGCTCGAGGTCGTCGCGGCTCTGCGCCTCGGCATTGTCGAGCGCCGCCTGGGTCTCGGCGACCTTGGCCTCGCGCTCGGCCACCTCGCTCTTCTTGCGCGCAATCTCGTCCTCGAGGCGCTTCTTCTCCTTTGTCGCAAAGTTGACGTACGTCGAGCGGATCTTGGCGCCCTGCGGGTCAGCGAGAGCATGATAAACGAGGACCTACCGTCCGCCGAATCTTGGCCTCGGCCTCGGCCGCCTCGCGCGACGCGCGCGCAACCTCGGCACAGCGGTCGGGGCACGCGCCCGTCGCCCACTCGTCCGAGCCGTCGCAGCACTCGGGGTCTGGCGCGAGTTAGCTTCCTGAACTTCTTGCTCCAACTCACCGCAGATGCCGTCGTTCACGCGGCTAGCGAGGATGCGCGACGGGACATGGCCCTTGTTGACGCAGTAGTAGCCCGCCGCGGGGCGTCCCTCGCACGCGCTGGTGCCGGGCTCGTCCGAGCCGTCGGCACAGTCGCAGTAGTTGTCGTTAATCACCGAGGCGGGGTGCGTCGCCGAGCCGTCAAGACACGTAAACGTCTCGCCCGTGTACTTTTCGAGCACTGCGTGTGAGCTCTTCCTCCATCGCACGCCGAGGCAGTGGCCGCAGGAGCAGTCGGTGACAACCGGCCCGGGCCACAGACTCACGCTGGGGATCGACGCCGACCGGCCGGCCCTTTGCGACTGCGGGGGTGGACGCGCCGAGCGCTGCAATGACCGAGAAGATTACTCCGGCCGTCTTCATGTCTGCTGTCTGCCGCTGTCGGTGCGTGAGATGTGGTGAGAGCAGAAGCAAGATGCAAGGGCGTGTCGTGTCACAACAGCTGAATCCTGGCCATTGACATGACATGACGTTTGAGGCGCTGGAGCTGGATCTCGCGTGGCACACGCGGAAAACATGCGTGGGAAAAGGGCAAGCCTGCAGCCTGCAAACCTACGGCTTTCAGCCTTCAGCTTCGACGCTGCGTGTCATGATCATTATACATCCCAGTCCAGACTGGCTACTGAGCTCGCTCGTGCTACTATCTATCTCGTATCTCATGCTATGATGCAGTCCTTGTCCTTGTTCTTGCTCTCCCCCTTGCGGCGTCCGCTCTCGTTCTTGCCGACGAGCTCGGCGTACTTGAGCTGCGAGGTATCAGCTGCTGCCCCATCCTCGTCGCGTGTATCTCACCTCCTCGGCCTTGCTCAGGAGGCCCTTGTCGTGTCGTGCCTTGAGGGCGCGGATCTGCGACTGCACCTCGGCGTCCGCTCGCCTACGCTTTAGTGACGGTCGCCGGGGGCGCGGGCACTAACTTTTCCGTCTTGGTCTTGACGAACGGCACCTTGACGTCCTTGACATCCTGTCCTGCGCGCTTCATGGCCGCTGCGGCCGCGGCGGCGCGCGCCTCCAGCTGCGGGCCTGCGGCCTGGACGGCCGCGACGGGATTCGGGCGCGGCTTGGCGGCGGCGGCAGCAGCGGGGGTCCTGGACGAGGAGGAAGCGGTGCCCGAGCTGAGGAGACGGGACATGGCGGCCTTGGCCCCCGCGGCACTGGCGGCGACGGGCGTGTTGGTGCCGCTCGTCGCCGGTGTGGGCGTGCACGAGTGGTCGCTCTTGTGCCGGTGTGACGGGCAAAAGACGCGGCTGCACTCGGTGCACTTCATCGGGACGACAATGACCTTTGTGCAGCGGGGGCGGTAGCAGATCTTTCCCGCCTCCTTCTTGCGCTTCAGCTCGGCCTTGCGGCGCGCTTCGCCGCCCTCGAGTCCCGTGCAGGTGCCCGACAGAATGTGCTGCTCGACGGCCTCGTTCGGGTCCATGCGTCCGCCGGGCGGGTACGAGACGACATTGTCGCACATGGGGCACTGCGGAGCGATGCGGTCGACCATCGACGGGGGAAGCGGCGCTGTGCAGCTGTGCACCGACGGCAGAAAGTGCTCCTGGCAGTACGACTGGTGACATGCGGGGCACTGGGGTTAGCGAGAGTTTTCTTCGCAACAAGCGGACAACTCACAGAGAAGGGCAAAAAGTCGTGGAGGTTGCAGTGCGCGTGGTGACACTCCTTGCCAAGGAACATGATCTCGTCCCTGTTGGACTGGATGGAGGATCGGTTGCTCATGGTGAAGGTGATGGTGTGGTGGTGTGGATGGTGTGTTGTGTTGGGTGGCAAAGAGGAAAGCCTGTTAGGTGGTACTTGCCTTAAGTAAGGGGGAGAGGGACGCGAGCTTGTCAGCGGGGCTCGGGGGCTCGGGGACGGGGGCAGCAGTCAGCACGCGACTTTGGATGGCGAGGGGTGGTGATCAGGTAATGTTGATGGATGGTTCGAGCAATCAAAGGCGATGACGCGTTGCCAAGGCTTATCAAGCCCATGGCCGCAGATCAGCGGGAGCAAATTTTGGCTAGAGTGTGGCATCTTCCATCCGTTTGTTTTGGCGTAGTCACCATGGCAGGCAGTCAGTCACCCGTCACACTGGTCACAGTTCTCTGCCAGTCACGCAACCACATGCGCGTCCGGCTGTGTTGAAGACAAACACGCCTCCGGCCACCCTGCCGGTTGTGTCAGAAACACGCTCCAACGCCACAACAACGTACTCTGCCTCACCGTCCTCGACGGCTCGACGCGCGACGCACGACGCCCCCACGTGCCACACACGCGCGGAACCAAACACTGCTATCCTCTATTTCATTCTCTATCTAGTGGCCGCCGCGCTTGACGAGCGCCTCGTACAGCTGGTCCGTCATGACGCCGCGCTTCTGCTTGTTGTAGTCGAACATGACGATGCCGCTGGAGAGGTTAGGGTCACTCAGTGTCCAGACTCACCACTCGGCCGTGATCGCGAGCTTGTTCTTGGTAATGCTCCAGCCGGCGGACGCGATCTTGAACTCGGCGCGGTCCTTGTCAATCGAGTGCGGCCTGCAGCCCCAGATAATCTTGGGGTTAGCAATACTCCCGCCTCTGCGCCTGATCGGAGGCTGCTGATTGTTTTTGCCACTCACAGAATCGGGCCACGTCACAGGGAAGCGGTAGCGAATATATACGTCTTTTACAATGAGGCTATTGTTCCGACCGCGCTACAGGGTCAGCAAGACGTTTACAGCGATTAAGCAGCGCGAGACTCCACCACCGGACAAAGAGGACGAATCAGCGACGTCGAGGCAGGCCCGGGGCCGCCGGCTCGAGAGACTAATAGATTTAAATCTCGGGCCATGCCGTTCGATGTGCCCGATCACGCAGCCGAATCACGCCGAGACGACAATCAATAATGTCGTTTCAGCCTCGGTTTTGAGCTCGGTGAGGTCGGTCCAGAAGCGGTGGCGGACCTGGTTGCCGTGTCAAGCGTCGGAGCCAAGATCGTCCGTGACGTAGTGATCGGGAAGCAGATGACGCAGAGCATATACTGTGGCGGCCAGTGTCCAACCAGGATGACCAACAGGACGCCGGCGCCACAACTGCCCCCCCGTCGCGCCCTCGGCCTTGTTCCTCTCGGCGTCCGGCTCGTCCGACTCATACCCGATGACATTGCCAGTCGGGTCCAATCCGGACCCGATGGAATCGAGACAGGACGCCGAGTCCGACAGCGAGCCCGCAGCACTTGCTGTTCGAGCCCGGCGCCAAATCGAATGCCCAGCCACTGACCCGTCCACACTCGGGTGACTCACCTTGATGTCCTCGGTGAGCTCTGGCCCAAGATCGGTCTCAAAGGTCTGGAGCCAGCGCATACGCTGCGACTCGAGGTAGCGGGCGTAGCTGACGTTGTTGATGTGCCTGGGGAGTGTCAGGTGTATTGTTCGTAGCCAAGCACACGGAGAAAAGACCAGCTGGGGTTGGGTTAATTGCGACATGACGTGAGGTACATGAGCCCGCGTGCGTTAGCGGTCGTAAGTCGCTGCAACAATCCACACCGAGCCGCCGGCACCGGGCGGGGCAAGCGTGCACGGCTCCGTTCGGAACCATGACCGTATGCCGACATACCAACAGGCTCGGGCAATGTACGGCAGCTCGGACATGACAAAACAAGTCGGTATCCCGATGTGCTGACGAAGAAAAGACACCAAATCTTGGTCCAAAAAAGAAGAAGAAAAAAAAAAAAACTTTAGCCACCGAGGCCACCGGGACTCACTGGAACATGTCGCTGTCGCCCCAGGCGACCGGGTACTCGAGGCGGCCCTGGGGGTCAAACGCGTTGGAGTCAAACCACTCGTGGATGGCGGCGCGGGCGCGGTCAAGGCTGCGGTCGAGATGCGGCTGTGGGGGAATCTTATCGCGCGAGGCTTCGACGTCGGGGGCCTTCCAGTCAGCGGGAAGCTTGTCGTGCCCGGGCGGAGGGCGCGCGACCGAGTGATCGTCGGGAGACGCCGGGCCGGCCTCTCCAGGCGCGAGGTAAAAGTGCGACTTGGGGTCCGAGAACTGCGCGTACAGGTCCTGTGTGGGTCAGACGTGAGTGCGATTTGGGGCTTGCCTTGAGCTTCTGGTCGTCGCGGGGGACGGCGGTGGAGCTGAGCGCGCGCGAGGCGTGCTTGCGCAGGACGCGGAGGTTTGCAGCTCGGAGCGAGGGCACAAGCATTCTGGCGGTGTGTTGGGGAGTGGTGAGCAAGAGACTGTTAGTAGCGAGCAGTGATTGCCGAAATGGTGGACCGTGGGTGTAAGGAGGCGGCATGACGCAGATGGCCGAGCCGGCCGGCATTTGCTTGACCCTGAGCCTATATCCACCCATCATCCCCGCCGCCAGCGTCGCCAAACAATAGGCCCAACAGGTGGGCTGTGCCATCTGCTGCTCGCTGCATTGCGCTATGCGCTCGCTGTCATTATAGTTGCGGTCGCGTACGAGTACTGCTTCAGTACCTGCCTCCAATGACTGCCGGCTTCCATACAATACATGCAATGTACAACCAAAAACACAAGCCATGTGACAAGTAAAGTGGGGACTGGGATGAGCCTAAATGCAGATACAGTGAAATGATATAGTCAAATGAGGGGGGCCGAGGGTTCATGGCTTGGCGGGCCAACTTATCATCGAGACAAGAACAAGCTCGCGGCGGGGTGGAGTCGTCCAACACGGGTGTATTGGCAAGTGCTCGTCGCCACGGTGGAGAGAGGCGACGAGGTCAAGCGGTCGGTCGTCACGTTTTGTGTGGACTGCGGTGGTGGTGGTGATCGAGTCGTTTGGTATTCTATGCCTTGACGCCGCGCCGACGCTCCCGCTGCGAGCACAGACCGGCGGCGAGCATCATTGTCTCGCTAGTGGTACGCGCGATCGATGGCACCTCGTGTGGCGAGGAGGGGGTAGACGGCTTGGGGTCGAGGTCGTACGGCCGTGCGGGGGCACGACGCCGGAAGCGGCGACTGGTTGGCTGAGGGGAGGGAAGCAGGGGGGTGAGGGGACGGAGCGACGAAGGGGTGAGCAGCGGTGCAGGGACGCTGAGGCTGGATGCACTGTTGCGGCGAGATGCCGACGAGGAAAGGCGCAGCCGAGAGCGTCCGTACAGGTGAATCCAGTCCGATGTGCGTGCGACCTCGAACGAGGCTTCGGAAAGCATGGAGATCTCGGACGATGGTGTGGAGGCGCCGTCAAACCACGACACGGACTGGGCGGAAGCGACCGACCAGCGGCGCGAGTAGGTGACGAGCTCAGTGTCGGATCCGAGGTCAAAGAACGACTCGGGCTCGTCGAGCTTGTCGTTGGTGGAGAGTGGCGGCACCGCGGCATCTGGAGTTTGCGGTGCATTGTTGTGGCTGTGGGTGCGAGGAGTGCTGCTCATGCTGAGAAGAAGCTTTGCACGGGTGTCAAAGGGATCCTCGTCATAGCCATAGTCGGGGTCCTCGAGCCGTGCTTCCGGTGGTGGCGGACGAGCGTTGCGGCCTGCGGCGGCAACGGCCTCGAAGCGGGCGGACAGGGCACGACGGAGCTGGTCGCTGTACTGTTGAATGGAGGGGGCGGGGATGATGGTGTGTGGACGGGTGTGGGTGTCTGGGGAGGACATTGCGATGGAGAGGCCTGGGAGGCCGAGGGATGGGGGGAGGGAGTGTGGTGATGAGAGAGATGGGGAGAGATGGGGCGATGTGGGCGAGAGGGGTGAAGAGGGTGAAGAGGACGATGGGGATAGTGTTGGTGCGTGCGAGTTGGACCTCTGTTGCAGACGCGCGAACATGACGAGGTGGAGCGGGAGTGCCGCGATAAGGGCTTTGGGGAGGGGGATCGAGTAGTGCTTTAATAAGAGTAGAGGTGGGTGGAGAGAAACTCTGAGATGGTGGAATGATGATGAGGAGGACGACGACAATGGGATGAAGAGCGTTACAGAGACGGTGGTTTATTAGCTTTGGTGCTCTAGGGTACAGGGGAATGACGCTGGGCTTGTGGCATCACCACCAGTACTGTTATCACCACCACCACCACCACCACCACCACCACCACTGTGCATCTCTGTGCATCTCTCGGCATGCAGTGTTGCTGCCGGTTTCCTGTGTCGGACCTGTCTCGTATCAGGTGCACCAGCAGAGACAGAGCCATGGCATGAGTAGCGCAGTAGCAGGAGGAGGGGAAACATTGGCGGCGCCGCATTCAGGTGGCGACTGAGACAAGAGTCAGGTCACAAGTGTCAGGGGGGGGGGAGCACCAGAGGAGAGAGAGAGAGAGAGAGACCTGCAGAATCTGGGCAAGGGGCCTGCCTCCCAATGTCCGATGCAGCCTCAGCGGCGGCCGAGGGAGGACGGAAGGAGAAACCCATCGTCTTCTTGTACAGAAAGCAGCGGCACGCCATGCCGCCAGGAGAGGAATACGTCGTTCGACGTATGTATGTGGTGGGAGGGTGGGTATTTTTTTCGAGGGACAAGCTCCAGCCTAGGTCTCAAACTGGCAGGCGGGCGTTCTTGCTGGACATGTGCCCAAGGTCATCAGAGTGCACCGCTCCTCCCTCCTCGGTCCCCGCAGACAAACCCTGTATACCAGCGATCGCTCCATGACATGCATGCATGCTTGTCTCTGAGCGAGAGCTTAGAGCTTGTGGACATCGGTTGGAGCTGGGCAGGCAGACAGGCAGACAGGCAGGCAGGCAGACAGGCAGACAGGCAGACAGGCAGACAGGCAGACAGGCAGACAGGCAGACAGGCAGGCAGGCAGACAGGCAGACAGGCAGACAGGCAGACAGACGCTTGGCAGCTCCAGCTGAACCTGACTCTAGGAAAAAAAGAGACGTCCCCCACCACGGCTCGTGTTCTCTCCTCCCGCGACGACGTCATTTGTAGCTGCGATCAGTTTTATTTCGGCGGAGGGGCAGCAGCAGAGCACTCGACGACGATTAACGACGACGACGACGACAACCACTCGGCAGCGGCGGCTGCACAGCGACGGCGTGAAACGGGGTGCGATCGTAGAGCAGGACGCCGTCGTTTTTTTACCGCTGGGTTCACATTTTGCCGATTTCCACCCCCCACTGGACAAGACTGTCTCTGTCCCAGAGCAGGTGCAGGAGACGGCGGCCACTGTGCAAGGTGCGGCGCAGGCGGGACAGGCACTCGAGTTTGCAACTACTACAACAACAACAACAAGCACAACTACGACGTGCAACACAAAACACGCCTCGCTGCTGATTCCGGTCGCCACCGTTTGAGAGTGCTCTTCGCATGATTGATACGAGGTGCAAAGTGGGCACTGGCCGTCGCGCCTGATGCAGAAGCGTGGCGGTGTGTCTTGCACGCCAGAGTGGCCAAAAACGACCAGCCAGCCAGCCACCCCTTATGCAGATTCAGTCAGCCACCGGCCTCCGGAGACGTAGCCTCGGCGCTGGATGAATACAACAATAGAGTCTGCGCTAGACATCCGTAGCGCATGCATGCATGCACAAGCCCCCCTCCGCATGCGCCTGTGCTGCACCGCCGCGGTGGACGGAAGAGGGCGAGGACGTTTCTCACGCGGCTTGGCCGTGTCTGCGTGCGAGCGACCCTGCGCGGCGACGTCTTGGGCGTCCTTGTGTCCCTAGACTCCCAGCCTCGCGTCCATTCACCCCGCGGCCACTGCCCCCGTTCCTTCGGTCGTCTTGTCGGCCTAGCTAGTCGTGGCCCCATCGCCGAGAGCGGCGGGACGCGAGATCCGGCTTGGTACCGCGGCTTGGCAATGCTGCCCTCGTACGGCATGCCCCGCCGCTGTCAATTCTCACGGACGCCCCAACTCGTCCAAGCTCGTTGTACACTACTGGCTTATCCTTATCCTTATGCCGATGGACGCACCCCCGGTCCCCCGCCACGCCGTCATTGCCGCCTCGCGGTCCTGCTGCGCCCCGTGCTCGCGACACTGTTGCGCTTTCCTCGATTCCGCGCTCTGCGCCGTCGGATGGGGCTCGCAAGAACATGTATCGGCGACTGTCCACGGACGGGCGATCAGCCGATGCGGTCATGCACGCGCGCATGCGCCTTGGCGGGCGCGTGGACACGCTAGTGGGAAGAACCAGGGCAGGGGCCCTAGCGCGCCGCTCGTGATCACCGCACAGGGAGCGGTGGCGGCCAGGAGCGGAGGCAGCCAGGAGCGGGAGGCTGCTCGCCACGTCCACGCCCGCCTTCCCGTCTTTGGATCTTTGACAGGCAAGGCGGGCGATGCAGCGATGCAGCGAGCCTGTCCTGCAGCCTGGCTGACGAGTGTGGGGTGCCGCTGTCGTCAGAGGCATGCAGCTGTCGGGTGCAGCTCGGGCCCGACGTGCTCCACGCCGCCGCCCGACGTGCTCCAACCGGCAGCGTGCGGCGGCGGCCTGGCCTGGGCTCCGGCGACGCATCCTTCTTTCCGCAACGATCGCTGTCGCTGCATCGCGCGATACGATATGCATAGTGCGCGCGATGATCGTCCTGCTGCTTCGGGCGGCTGACACCCGCCACACGACACGCTTTCTGCATCTGGCACCTGCCGACACTGGCCAGTGGAACAGTGCTGAAAACAACTGTCCGTCTGACACCTGCCACATTGCTCTTACACGAAACTGTGCACTGCACACGGTTCTCACGATTCACACGCACGCATGCAGCAGCAGCAGCAGCAGCAGCAGCAGCAGCAGCAGCAGCAGCAGCAGCAGATGCTGCATGCGGACGGTCGATACCCCAGCATTGCCAGCTCGCAACACTTGGACTTGCTGCTGCGCTAGGGCTGCGTACTGCGCTCCTGTGTATTCCATGTTAAGCTCAGCCCCGCCCGCGCCGCAAGCTCACGCACGCCCACCGCCTGGCCTCCACCGACTCGATGACGCCAGAGCAGGCGGGCTGCAAACCAAACTATACCAGTTACCCGCCAGCGGCGCCACTGGCCGTGCCGCTGTGAAGCTTGGAACCGTGCAGTGCAGTACGTATGTCAGTGCGCCTCGACCGGCTGGCGAATGGCGCGCTGCCAACTTTCCGGCGCGAGCGCGAGTGGATGTCGCCGCTGAGAAAGAGTTCGGCGGCGGGTGGGGGACAGCGTCCAAGGCCTGGCCATTTCTGTCCTGGAATGCATGAATGAAAGATGAAAGGGTGTGGTGGAATGTATCCACCAGAACAAAGAAACGATCGCGAGTGTCTGTGCTGCAAACAAAGGTGAGTACCTTGCAATACCATGAACCGCGACCAGACAACGATGCAGGTATCGCGGTCGGTATGGGCACGGACTGTCTCTGCTCATGTTCCAGCGCAGCTGCGACACTCGCGCCCGAGCGTGGCCGCGCCACGAACAGGGACAGCGGCGGCGGCGGCAGCGGCGGACGGCGTTGGCTTTCAGCTCCCAAACTTCCAACTTTGCAGCTTCTTTCATCGACACTGTCCGCCCGCGGCCACCGTTCGGGGAACCCGCGCCCTCACGCGCTCAATCCGCAACGCACCGGCCACCGGCCGCGTCCGGCACGCCACGACGAACTCGACAGACAGCAGCCCCGGCCCCAGCCTCAATCTCAGCCGCAGCCTCAGCCTCGTCGCCACCTCCCGGGCCCCCCTCCGCCTCTGCTTGGGCCGCGCCTGACGTCGACGGCGCCAGGATGCACAGTCACGGTATCTCTCCGCACAGCGGCAGCCGGCACGGAGACGCCGTCGGCGCGCGCTCGGCGCAGTTCCCGGCCGAGACGCCACGGGCCAGGCGCCAGGCGCCAGACGCCGGCAGAAGCAGTGGCTGCCGCCCACGGCGCGGCGCACGGCGAGGCGCCGGCGGGCGCTGCGTAGAGATATGTACTCGCTGAATGGAGCTCTGTGCGCTGGCGGCGGGCGAGGCGCGAGATTGGAAGCAAGCGGGTGTTGTGGGGTATGTGGGGCAGCCGCCATCTGCGCTCGATACCGCGTTTGCTGTGCGTCGTGCTGGGATGCCGCTGTCGCCCCCATATCCACGTCCTGCCTGTCCCTCGACGGCGCCCGGCCAAACGGGGTGGCAGAACGAGCGGAGCGACCTCGGGCTGCCCGCGGCCAGGGGGAGCACGCTCGGTGACCCCGTGCCCACGTTGCTGACGCCCAGGTCGAGCACGCCGCTGACGGTCGCGGGTCCGAGCTCGGCTGGAAAGTGCCACATGGGCAGCCGGAAGCACTGCGAAGCAGCGCACGCGCCTCGGACCCCGCATCCCCGCATCACATGATCGCATGATGCCCAGAAGCCGGGCTGCGGCCGTGCCGCATCGCCACGTTGTGCGTGCTGTGTGTGCTTCGTGGCATGCAGCGATCGGCTGAGAGTGAGTTGGTCGGTTCTTGGTCTGCGTACGACGCAGCAGGCGCAGTAACGCACGATCGTTCACGAAGAACGGCGGCGCGCGCGCCGCCGCGGGCGGTGCTGCATGCCGCACATGGCTTTGTGGCGACCAGTACGATCAGTACTCTGTCGTCCACCACTTCCACCAACGTGTGGCACACTGCACTCGTACTTGTCTGCACGGGGGCGCGGGGTTAGGACGCTCGGCGGCGGAAGCTGGAGGACTGGCGCGCTGGCGCCGAGGGATGCAGCGTGCGCTGGTGCCACAATGTCGCACGCAGCACGCAGCACGTTTGCACCTAATGTGCATCATGCATCATGTGCTCGCCCCACGATCACTGCATGTTACAGATCACGGCTGGTGAGATGATACATCAGGTGCTATGACGACCCACCCACCCCCTGCGAATGCCTCCCAGGTCCCCACTGATGACGACAGTGTCGATGGTGGTGCCACATTGCCATACCGCACGCCGCTGCATGCCGCATGCCGCATGCCGCAGTCGCACCGATCATCCGATCTACTGACGACACGGGCATTCCACGACCTCCCCGTTCCTCTATCGCCCGCTCCAATACTCGACCAAGTCCAGTCCACCTCCGCGCAGCATCGCCACGCTCCGCGCCTGGCGAGCTAGCGAGTCACGCCTGCCGTCCATCAGACGCCCGCGCGCGGCGATGGATCAGGACTCCAGGACTCGCGCGCAGACCTCCCCTGCCTCCCTGTTCCTGCGAACCTTCTCTCGGCCTCCATTCCGCCTGCCGCGTCCCGGATCCATCCCGACTCCTCGCACGTGTGTGATGTCATGCTGCATGATACATGCTGCATGCCGCAGCACACGCATGGCGTCATTCCACCCCCCGGTCCCACCCCGCACCCCGCGCCGACACCGTGCGGACAGACAGGGCCCGTCGGATGGGCGCAGAGCGGCGGGACGCGGCCGGCCCCCGTGTGCCACTCGCGTGTGCGCTCAATGGTCGGCGAGACTGCGAGACTGCGAGACTGCGAGACTGCGAGACAGCGAGGCAGCGAGGCAGCGAGGCAGCGAGGCAGCGAGAGGCAGCGAGAGGCAGCGGGGGGCAGCGGCAGTGTCGCGTTGTCGGGACAGCACAGCACCGCGGGTGGAGCAGGAGCAGCTGTCCCGCGGGACTCCGGCCCCAGTCTCTCAGTGTTCTGTTTCTGTCTCTGTCTCTGTCTCTGCTTCTGTTTCCTGCCTGGCCGTGTGCTGCTGTCTCTCGGCGCAGAGCCAAGCGGGGCCGCCAGAGTGGGGGAGGCCCTATCGCTATCGCTGGGCAACCAACGTCTGGTGAGACACGATACGTCAGACGGGCAAGACGGGGCGCGTGCCTCGTCTCTCTGCTTGCTCTGCACTCTGCACACAGACAACAGACCAGGGCCTGCTGGTCGACCATGGATACGGATACGGACGCCGCACGAGGAACGACCAGCGAACGTCCACCGTCCGGAGGTGGGCAGCGCGCACTGCACAGTGTCGTCGTGTCGCTGGGCGCGCGAGACGTGCCATGCACCCCCTGTGCCCTCCCCCCTTGGTACCTCGCCTACCTCTCCAGCTGCCCATGAGAGACAGAGAGAGGGAGAGGGTTGGGTTGCGGTACGAAACGGAGCAACCTGTCCCGGTCCCCCGCTCAGTTCACGTGCTCCTCGGCCACCTCCCTCCAGATCTCCAAACTAGAATGTACTCCGTGTTGGACTGTCCGTCAATCTCCTCCCGCCCGGTATCTCCCCTAGTGGTGGTACCGCGTCCTACACCGTTCGCGGCAGATCTGGATCGGGCCATCAGAAGGGACCCAGCGGCGGTTTCTGATCCGAAGGCTGCCAGCGAGGTCACTGCCCTGTACATCTTCAACCATTGCCCCGTCAGTGCTGGACTTGACATGCCAGTCCGCGTCAGCGGCTGCCCACGCCCGATCTCAGCATCACACTAACTCCATAGACTGTACATACGGCACCACGCGACATCCGCGCGGATGTGGCTTTTATATTTCTCAACGTCTGCTCACACACTTCGCTTAGAGGAGGTGGCCGCGCTCGTCGAGACGTCCGTAGCTGTTGGGCCACTTGGGCTCGTTATCGAGGATGGCGTGGATCTTGGCGACGACGGCGGGCTCGGCGACGAGCTTGTGGTAGACGTCGAGCGCCTTGATGTTCTCCTTGAGCTGCTCGGGCTTGGTGGCGCCAAGCTGCGGTGTCAGCTGTGCAAGGGGAGGCGGGTCCAGCACTAGGGGTGCAGCTCTAATGGCAAGCTGTACTCACAATACAGGTCGAGACGTTCTTGTTGAGCAGCGTCCAGGCGAGGGCGAGGTTGGTCATGCTGGCGCCGATCGACTCGGCGACCTTGGTGAGCTCGCGGACCTTGGCAATCTTGGCCTTGCCCTCGTCGGTCTGGAGAGCCTTGACAGTGTCGTTGAAAAAGGCCGAGTTGGTCGCGAAGCGCGAGTCCGAGGGAATGCCTGTTGTCAGCTACGACTTTCAGACAAAAAGCTTACCCTCGTTGTACTTTCCGGTGAGGACGCCCGAGTCGAGGGGCGACCAGATGGTGCTGCCGAGGCCCTCGCGGCGGAAGAGGTCGGCGTACTCGACCTCAAACTTTTCGCGGTGGAGCATCGAGTAGTGGGGCTGCTCGGCGGTGGGGCCGACCATGTTCAGGCGGCGGGCGACCTCCTTGGCCTGCTGGATCTGGCCGGCGGTCCACTCCGAGGTACCCCAGTAGAAGGCCTTGTTGTCTGTATGTCAGCTTGGCCGCAACCAAGCACTCACTGTCAATGAGCCAGTTGAACGCGCGGACAATCTCCTCCATCGGGGTGGTGACGTCGGGGCGGTGGGCAAAGATGATGTCGACTGCAGTCAGCTTCGCCTGAACTATTCGAGCTCACCATAGTCGAGGCCGAGGCGCTCGAGCGAGTACTGGGCACCCTCGATAATGTGCTTGCGCGAGAGACCACGGGTGTTCTGCGACTCCTTGCGGCCGGTGCCGAAAAAGACCTTGGTGGTGACGATAATGTCGCGGCGGTCCCAGTTGAGCTCCTTGATCACGCGGCCCATCTCGAGCTCCGAGTTTCCGTTCGAGTAGACCTCGGCGTTCTGCCGTCAGCACCAGAGATACGATCACGACGGTTCGGACGTGCTTCCCCTGGCGTGCCACTCGTAGAGCTACTCACGTCGAACATGTTGATGCCAAGGTCGAACGCGGTCTGCATGAGCTCCTTGACCGAGTCGCCCTTCTGGGTGCCGCCGACGCTGGGAGTCAGTATTTGCTGTAGTCATCCAGCAGGGGCTGACCGCAGCTCTCGG
The DNA here is from genome assembly GCA_002973495.1 of Apiotrichum akiyoshidainum. Taxonomy (NCBI): domain Eukaryota; kingdom Fungi; phylum Basidiomycota; class Tremellomycetes; order Trichosporonales; family Trichosporonaceae; genus Apiotrichum; species Apiotrichum akiyoshidainum. Next base: position 50,005 of record PQXP01000025.1, read on the forward strand.
TCAGGAGATCGAGCTGCGAGCTGCGAGCTGCGAGCTGCTATCTACACGGCGCGCGCACTCACGTCAGCCAGCCGCCGTACGAGAAGACGGGGACGCGGAGACCAGAGTCACCGAGGTTGCGGTACTGGCTGTCAGCTGCTGCCGGGGACTGCGGCTCACGATCATGTTCTTGGGCACAAAGGGGACGGTCATGGTGGGCAGAGTGTTGTGGATGGTGTGGTGGAGAAGAGGAGAAGAAGATGGATAATAATATATGATCAGGACGTGGAGGCAGGTAGCTGTGGGGAGTGGCCGGGTGCCGGGCCGAGAACGTGAGAGCCGTATGGCGTAGCGAGGGGTGCTATAGGACATGGCCGTGGCAGTTGCCAGTTGCGCGTCATCTAGAGCGAGATGGCATCATATGGCTTTGCCTGTGGCAGCCGCCCACGCGGAGCCACTAGCTCCGCTCTAGACTTCCCTGGCTGCCTTCGGTGGAGGCCGGTGGAGGCCCGGTGGAGGCCAGGTGGAGGCGTCCACTGTCCTCCACCCTTCGGATGCGAAACTTGTATGCATGGGTGGTGAGCGATGGGAGAGGTGCAGGTGGACGGCGCAGCAGATGAGTCAGGAGTGCTGTAGACGACCGGGTGGCGTCGGCGACGACACCGAGGCGTCCGAGTGGGTCCATCGACTCGACACCGCCGAACGCTATCCGACGACTCGTCCACTGTTTGGGATAACGAGACTGCGGTGATGGGGGCATTGGAGACGGACCGCGATGCAGAGGTGTCAGGTTAATACAGTTGGAACTTGTCTTCATTGGAGTCTTTCTCCCCCCACCAGCTGGAGACCATCTCTCGCCAACCCCCCTTTCAAAGAGTCGACTCGGCTTGGTAGAGGTAGAGACGACATCTGTTATCTCGGTAGCCAGCACTCCCGTGCAAGCATAGCAAATGTAAAACGACGAGTCGTAGGATCAAGCTGTCCACAGCGGCTGTCTACCTACCTACGCTGCCGCAAGCATCGCCGCCGGCCTCACAAGCAATATTTACGTAACATCGCGTGGGAGGCTCTCGCTTAAGCAATTGATCAGCCAAGGCCAAAGAGAGCAAAGAATAGAAAGAATCCAGGCGCCAGGCCAGGCCAGGCCGTAATCGCCCCCCCTCCCATCCCTGGCAGACCTCTCGTAACTTGTCCCATGCATTGATCACCCCCTTTTGGGTGCAGTTTTCTCCCTTCTTATCCGCCCCGCTCTCATTCGTGCATCCGGCGAGGAGGCGGCCAGCAGTCAGTGTCTTGGCATGTGCAGAATGGGAGATCACTTCGGGAGCCAGAATAGTGGGGTGCCTCTACCAGATAAAGCCAGAAGTCGTCAACAACCCGCGTTCAGCTCCACCTTGCTCTTCTCAACACCACACTAACAATGTCCTCTACCCCAGGCGCCGGACCTGGGCCGGGATCATCAAACCCCACTGCGCCGCCCCTCGTACACCGTCCAACACTCCACGAAGAGCATGCGACAAAGTATGGCCACACTGCAAACCTCAACTTTCACGAAGAGTTTGCCGAGCGCGAGCCCCCGAAGCGTCTCCGCGATCTCTTCGCCAAGCCCACTGTCCGCCAGGTGAGAACGCCCACAGCTTGCAGCTTGTTTGCGTGGTGATGTGCTCTGCGAGGCCGCAGGAGGGTCAGTCACCTGCAGAGCCGGGACACGGTGGACTCGGTGGACGGCTCCTGAGTGTTTGGTCGTGGCCCCTCAGGGCAGTCACCCCATCCAGCCCAGCCACAGCCGCTGCTGCTTCTGATATCGCTGCATGTCCACAGCTGACACCTCTAGTGGATCGAGAATGGCAAGCTGTACCGCGAGTGCTCCCCGCGCGAGATCTCGCGCTTCGAGCTGTTCTTTGACCTGTTGTTCGTCGGCATTATCCATTATCTTGGTGCGTAACCGACTTGGACTGTTCTGACAGCCAGCCGAGGCAGCCGCCGAAGAGGAGCCTGGAGGACCCGCCGTCGCGCGCTTCATCCTCACCTTTTGGCCCTCTTGGAGCGTCTGGGAGGAGGCTCGCCGCTACTCCAACGTCTCCGGCACTGATGATGTAAGATGACCCGGTCATCTGTAGAACTAACGACAGCTCTTTCACCGTCTCTGGGTTCTTGTCGGCATGATCTCTATCCTGGGCTACACGGTCAACGCGTCCGCCATCGAGCTTCAGCCGCACGGCGAGGAGATGGAGCTCGACCACACGGCCGTCCACTGCGCTGTAGTGTTCTGGCTCATTATCAAGCTCACTCGAGGTGAGTCGCTTGTGTCATTCACGCTAACCACAGTCCTGGTACTCTGGCTCTACGCGTGGCAGCTGCCCAAGTTCCGCGTGTCGCAGTTCCTCGCCGGCTGCGCCGTCCTTGTCCCCATGTTCGTCTACCTGCCGCTGGTCTGGGTCACCAACCGCCACGTGCAGATCATCCTCGCCTCCGTTGGTATCGCCGTCGACCTCATCCGCTTTGACGCCCTCTTCTTCTACATGGGCGGCCGCTATCTCGAGTGGAAGGCACACAAGGCTCGCGTCGCCACAGGAGACCTCGACGCCCCCAAGCCCACCTGGAGCCTGTTCAGGATGGTCAGCCTCCCCGAGGGCCTCCGTCTTCCTGGTTAGTTGCTGTTCAGAGACCCTAGACTTACAGCAGCGGTCAACATTGAGCACAGCATCGAGCGGTCATCCGCGTTCGTTGTCATTGTCCTCGGCGAGCTTGTGTAAGTAGCAAAGCTCGTGGTCCCAGCTGACAGCAGCATGAACCTCCTCTACATTCCCAAAGACCACGGCCAATTCGGCGCTTCCCACATGTACGGAAAGGCCGTCTTCGGCCTCATGATTGCCTGGGGTTTCAACTACTTTTACACCCTCCAGACCGAGACGCCTTTCCCATATGTCCACGCGCTCCGCCGCAGCTGGTTCACGGGCATCTTCTTCACCTTGTAAGTCCGGCCATGAGCTCTCTGACCGTAGCCTCCACTGGCCGCTCTGCGCTTCGCTTCTTCTGGCTTCTTCCGCCGCCGCAAAGATGGTCGCCCACGACGACGTCGAGGAGGGTCTTAAATGGTGCGTTTGACGCCGCTCGTCGCTAATCTACAGGTACTGGGGCGCGGGACTGGGCTTTGCCCAGCTGTTCATGGCCATGATCGACATGCTGCATCACCGCGTGCAGCCCGTGAACAGCGAGCGTATCCCAAGGGTGAGTGGTCGAATCAGTGGCTTCTGTTGGCAATAGGGGTGCGGTGGGGAGTGACTGCACACTTGGGGGTGGCACACTTGGGGGTGGCACACTCGGCGGCGGCCTCTGCACAAACCTGAGAGAAGACTCGGCGTTCTGCAGGGCCCCAAAACTGCAAGTCACGCCCGTGGATTCCTCGCGCACGGTGAAGCGAGTGACTGCGGAGTGACAACAGGCCACAGCGCCCCGAGCTCCGAGGATGAGCCGAAATGTCTCAGTCCGAGTGTCTGCCCTTCGTTTCAAGAGCAACCACCGCAAGCCCGGTCCTCGGGCCAGTCCTCGGTCCTAGAAACTAGGCCTGTGCGACCCCACTCGAGCTCGTGTTCGAGTCTTGGAGCTTGTTCGGCTATACAATTGCAGTGCTCTCTTGGTTCGCGGGTCTGGGATCTCCAACCCTCGTCCCACGATTCCAGAGTTACATGCCGCGATCCCCGGATCTCCTGATCAGGCCGTTGGAACAGCACCGCTTGTGTCGCTGGGTATGCGCCAGCTGCATGTCGGGACTAATACGGTCTCGGAGTCTCGGCTGGCCCTTGTGCGGGGTATCAGCGTGGGGGCCGGGTAGGGAGGCATTGCGCGATATGCGTTATGCCGCGTGCAGTGTGATAGGGCAGGGCACCGTGCCACACTTCGAACCGCGAATCGCGACCTCGAACCAGCCTCAAACCTCGTCGCGGTTCAGGCGCCGAGAGGCTCCAGCGGCGTCCCCGGGTGACGCGCTGTGCAACTCACCAGCGTGCTGGAGACCGCTCAGGCCCGGCATGTTGATCGAGTGACTGGCGCCGACTCTGAGCACAGTGGCGGGGCGCACCTTACTCGGGTCCGCGATTGCACAATTGCACGATTGGCGCGTGCGACGCCGTGGGCCTCGCGTGGCCCCGTAGCCACATGGCTCCGTGGTGGCCCTAGCCCTGTCCGATCCGACCGATCCACCGATCTGGTGTGCTCGAGATGTGTCTGAGGAATGTGCGAATGTGGGAAGTGGGGCAGAACACCCACAGTACGCGGCCCCACGGCACCAGGATCCCACGCTCGATCGCTGTTGCGTTCGCGTGAGTGCTTCCCCCGAACGCGATCCATCAGATGATGGTGTTGCGTCGATTACAAAGGGACAAGCACGGTGGCGCGGATGGTGCGGCATGTGGCAGACATCAGCGGTGCGCGAGGGGGTCTGAATCCAGCTGCGGTCGAGATTGAAGAACGGGAACCCGCAGCAGCAGCAGAACCACGCTTACCCCCCAGGTTGTCCGCTTCCTCGTCGCCGTTGCCGGCTCGCTGGCGCTCATCCTCTTCCCGCTGGGCTCGCAGCACCTGTCCTCGATCGCGATGATGGGCATCGCGCTCGCGATTACGTGGACCGTGCTCGCGGTGTACATGTACGGCATGCTGCCCACGACCACCGCACGCCTCGCGATCGAGCGCGACGAGGCCGAGCACCCCGAGCCCGCGCCCGTGATCATCGAGACGGACCTCCACCGCTCGAGCTCGCGGCAGACGGCGCACTCGCTCCACAGCCGCAAGAGCCGCAAGAGCTTTGTCCACATGCCCGAGGACAGAGAGGCGATCCTGGGCGTGAGCAGCTAGGCACGCACCGATGCAGCGATGCAGCTGTGCGCCGAGGCCGTTGTCAGCATTCAGCATCTCAGCAGGCGCCCACTTTTCGGTTCCCATTCCCGCTGCCGCGCGGCTTGACTCTATAACTATCGTACCTTTGTCTCCCATGTTCTGGGATAATGTTATGTGTTCCTTGTGATGTCTGTCGGGCGATGAAATAAGTCTAGAGCAGTATTCACCATGACTGCGGTGCAGTAGGGCGAAGTGGACGCGAGTGCCACACACTAGCGGCCTCACACTCTCGATGGCGGCGCCGTGAGGAACGTCGTGTGCGAAGCACGTTGCCTTATCTTATCTCATTTATTTTCGAATAAATGACTATTAATCTCGCACTTTATCGTACCATTGACGCTGCCTTTGGTGCAGCTATGTACCTCGGATGGGCAGGTCATGAAGCTCCTGTTCGTTATCCCTCTCCCACTCAGCGCGGAGAAAGGAGAGTCCCGATACTTGCTGACCATCGAATAACTGCGAGTCGCGCACTGCATCTCAACAATACCTCGCGAGCACTCCCATCTGCAGCTGGCCGGAGAGCCCAAGCACAAAGGCCCGCTGTCTGTCCCGACACGCCCACGAGATCCAATCGCACCGCATCCCATACTCCGTCCGCCACCGTCCGAAACGGACACATTCCGCAAACCAGTGGCCAGAGCTGCCACATCTGGACAGAAGACTGCTCCGCGGCCGCCATTGTCGTGTCGCTAGCCGCAACACGAAACGGCGCCACCACGGCCGTGCGTCCACCGTGAACTACACGGGGCTTGCTTCAGCAACGAAACGACAGCAACAAAGGATGCGGCCGACAGAGAGACGAAACTGGCCCTCAGGGGCGCCGCTCAATCCACCGCCCTGCCAGCCTCCAGCCGCCGTCCGCTTCGTGCCGACCTGCAGGGCGCTGGGACCAGTATCACCACCTGCACCTGCCTCTGCGTCGAGTTCTCTCTGAGTAGTGGTGCACCACGGTCCATGCCCCTCACCCGTGCGGCCGTGGCGGGCCAGCCCTGCAGAACAGCTGCGGGGCGGCGTCGCCTCTCGCCGCTGGGCCCTCCTGCCCGCGAGTCCCGGCCACGGGGACAACCCACGGCTGCGCGTTCGCCTACTCTGGGCAGTGTGGCAGCCGCGCAGCGCAGACAAAGAGAGAAGGAGCGACCTTGGATACACGATCCCGGCCCACGAAAGATCAGCACCACTGTGCGCGGCGGCCAGCGGCGTGACGGAGCCGCTGTTCCGCCGATCCGTGGCGGCCAGAGGGCATCACGGCGGCATCACGCTGGCGGCGACGCTGGCGGCGGCGGCGGCGCAGTGATCAGTGTGGCGGAGCTGGATCTGCAGGCCTGGGCCAGCATGGCAGGTACACGGCGGTGACACTGCTGCGTGCCGTGCAGGTAAATGGGGTTGTCCACGCGTCGGCCCAAGCGGGCTGGCGACTACTCTGGCATGTCTCTGTCGCTGCCGCTCACCGCCGTGAGTGCCCGGGTGTCGCTGGGGAGGTATCGTGCCCGCCCGTCCCCCATTCCTTGCGCGCAAGTCGGACGGTGCTGGGGGAGGTTGGTAGGGATGGGGCTGTACCGCGCACGGTATCGTCTCTGAAACGGGCCTCTTTGCGCAAACGAGGTCCATGCTCGTATCACGAGGCAAGATCCGGAAATCCGACACTATCCCTCGTCTCGACGACGAGGTCTGAGAGCGCAGAAATCGAAATTGACGTCCACCAGTGACTCGCCAGAAGCGACTCGTGCTGTGGGGATAGCATAAAGGGGGCAGAAAGCGAAATGGAACCAACCACCATGTTGCGGATGTGTGGCGCTGGATCTTGCTCTCAGGCCGCCGAGTGCTCGAGCGCTGCGCGAGGCTGCGCGAGGCCGCGCGTCCTGAGGCCGAGGACTGCTTCCAGCTTCCTACCCGACGACGGATCCTGCACCTCTGTGCTCTACCAGTATCCTGCATCTCAGCACTACTGGACCCAGCCCAGATCGCCGCACGTGCCCGCTGTGGAGAAGCTTGCAGCAGGGGACAGACCCCGATCCGCCATTGTGCGTCCAGTACGTACCCCGGCCGTCGCGGAGGGCGGTGTCGCACGGGCAGTGGCGCGCGCGCCCCGTGCGCGTTTCCCGCCCTTTGGGAGTTCTGTGTGAGTATCATGGGTGAGTCTGGCGGCAGCAGCAGGTACATTGCAGCCTCGAATGGGGGTGTTATGTCTTCGCCGAGCAGACTGCTGGCGCCAGGAACAAGACTCCCGGGCGGCGGTACGTGCGTGGGTGCTCGCCGCCGTGCCTGGCCGCCGCCTCCTTCCGCGAGCACCGTGTGTCGTGTCTCATACCCGTACCGCATCTGTCGCCTCGCGGCCGGGGTGAGGAGCGGCGGCAGGTGCTCTGAGTGGGCGCGGGTACGTGGGGTTCCCATCTCGGGCGAATAATAGGACGACACACGCAGGGCCGGGTCAGGAGTCTGCGCGCGCCGACATTGTGTTCGCGTCTGTGCGATTGCGTCGGGATCTGAATCGCGGCGGCTGGTCTTGGTGAGCGGTCGAGCAGGATGAGGGACCGAACGCTGGAGGTGCATGTCGCAGGAAAGCAGGGTGCCAGGGGGTCGAGATGAGTTGGGGAGAGGAATGGGAGGCGGCATGGGAACAGGGCGCGGAATGGCGAATCACAGAAGACAGTAATGAGAGTGGTGAGAGGCTCTCAGGACCGAGCCGCGAGGTGAGTTGCAGTTGCACTGCAATGTGACCGCAACGCAGGGGGTGGCACCTAGTGTGGGGTATCGTGTCTGCTGCAGGGCCCCCCGTACTGGTTCCTCGAGGCGACTCGCTGCCACCTAGGGTCAGCACCAATCAAGGCAGCGTGCCATCGTCGGGACATTGCGATTGCTAGGTGCATCATGTCTGGCATGTGGCGAAACGCCCATTCTGCCTGATTTCCTGGCGTGCGCTGCGCCGGGCGCGCTGGATATGCTAGCCGGCCTCGGAGCCGCGAGCCAGCTCCGAGACGCCCGCGTACCGCCGCTGCATCTCCGCCGGCACCACGCAGCGCGCTGAGGAATGCATGCACAAGGTGCGCCTCCGTGGCGATCTGGACCCACCCGCGAAGCCAGCAGACGAATCCCGCCACCGCGACCCACTCTCCGGCGCGGAACGTTGCGAGGAGCAGCAGCTGACAGCGTGGCACGGAGAGAATCCTCCGGCCGCCCCCAGCGTAATGTGCTGCTTCCTGTTCCAGCGTGCTGTTCTCTGTTCTGCTGTCGTTCGGACGCGCTCGGACAGCCGCCGGGGGTGCCCGCACATGCCTCTCCAGCAGCTTCTCTAGCGTGCTGACTGTCCACCGGCTGCAGCGACAGAACATGCCAGAGGCCAGTGCTGCGGGCGTTAGCGGCGACACACCCGCCCGGGGCCGCGCTGCAGAGATCTGTGGCGCGCCGCGTCGTTGCGCTGGGCACTCGCCTTCGGAGGATGTGCTAAGGCGACGAGATGGGTGAATGCAACGGGATTCATTCGTGGGCCTGTTTTCCGTCTCGCTGCACGCGGTGTGGCACAAAATAACACAACACGTCTCGCTGCAGCTGATCCGTTTCGCATGGTGCTGGAGGCGGCAGCCGCCCATTGAGTGCAGCCGGTCGTCTGCGCTGGACACGCTGCATATTCTGCGCCGCGGGCGCGGCGGCGCGCACCTGTGGGCTCGCCCGGCGTCCACACCTGCGCATTGTCTGAAGCATAATGGCATGCCATGTCATGTCACTTTGTGTGGCAATTCAAGCCCCCCGGCTCCGCCGCGAGCCGCTTCGAACGAGGCCGCTGGACGGGCGCCGAACAGAACCAGACGCCGAGAACCAAACAGGCCAGAGTCAGTTGCCTGGGGGGGAAGCATCGGCAGAACCAGGCCCACGGGCGCCAGCACCGTCTCCACAGACACACTGCACAGCACAGCACTCACCGCCTTGAGTGTCCCGACAGTGGCGCGCACTGGGGTCTGTACGTACGTACCCGCCTGTCGTGGTGTCATGTCCAGCGCGCGCACGGATCTCTGCAGTCCAGAGTCAACACACGCGACATGCAGCTAGCTAGCGTCATGCCGGTGGCGGCCTGCACGCATCGCGCCGACAACACCCCTATTGTTCTCGAGCCGTGGATCCCTATTGTTTCCCCGCCCCCGTCCATCACTGCCGGCGAGTGACATGAGCGGGTGCGCCGCCAGCGAAATAGAGCTGGCTGGCTGGCGGGCGGGCGGGCGGGCTGGCTGGCGGGCAGGAGGCAGGGCGTGCCGGATGGACGCACACTGGGAGGTCACCGGGGCGCCGTGTCGTTTGGGATTTTCTATTGTCTGCAGTAAAACCAGCAACTGCCCATCAGGGTGCCGGACGGGTCGCGCCAGGCGCCAGGTGGGGGTGTACCGGGTTAAGTGCAGCGACCTGGAGCAACGAGCAGCGGGAGGCTGACGGCGGTAAGGCGGCCCCTGCTGAGATTGCAGCGCGGACGCGAGACAGGAGACTCGCGACACGCGCGACATCGCGACATCTGCCTTGGTGTCGTTAGTGACTTTTGCTTGCAGTAAATATTCCTAAATCTCTCGTGAAATCTGAATCGACGCCACCGCCACGCCGCCACGGACGGGTTACAGGTACATGTCGACAGGAGGGGTCCGGGCGCTGCACGAGTCTGGTGCAGAGGAGCAGGCTGCTGTGGGACATTGTTTGTGGCCTGCGTCGGATGCTGCGTGTGGCGCGCCCGAGTTGTCACTGCTGGGCGGGGCCGAGTGGACTGGTGTGCTTCTGCGGGTCGCTGGTGCTGGTGCTGGTGCTGGTGCTGGTGCTGGTGCTGGTGCTGGTGCTGGTGCTGGTGCTGGTGCTGGTGCTGGTGCTGGTGCTGGTGCTGGTCGCTGCTGGCCGGTTGGCGGCCGACAGGCCGGTGCGCGCTCCGAGACCAGACCAGGACACGCCACGCCGGTGCAGTACACAGAGGCAAGCGTACGAGCAAGAGCACGTACGATGCAGAGGTATTGCCGGGGATCCAGACTGGAGACTGAGACGCGGGTGCAAGTGCCCGAGCGGCCCCGCATGCATTCGTCACCGACACGACACTGACACTGCGACCTGGGATATCCTGAGCATGCGCTCGCTCCCCGGGTTTCATCCTCTGAGACGAGCGAGCACTGCCCAGCAACGTCTCCGCACGGCTCCCCGGCCCTGCCCGCCCGCCTGCCTGCCTGCCTGCCGTGCCCCTGCGCTCTCAGCTCGGAGAGGACAGTGCCGCCGTCCCCGTCCCCGTCCCCGTCCCCGTTCCGTCGATTGGCCCCTTTGCGGAGACTGTTCCGTTGGCCTGCATGTGTGTGTGTGTGTGTGCATGTTGTGTGTGTCCATGTGTGGTGTGTGTGTGTGGTGTGTGTGTGTGCCTCGCAAGTACGTACGTCCATGCCGATCGGCGAGGAACGCAGCCCGCCAGTGTGTTGCGTGCACGCAAGGGTCGACGAGGACCAGGAGGCCAGGAGGCCAGGAGGCAGGAGGCAGGGTGCGCCGCATGGGCCCCGTCGCAGGCGTGGGAGCGCGGCAGGGCAGCGACCGGCCGGCGGCGCTCCCCTCGACTCGGCGTGCAGTAAGCGTGAGGGGCTGGCCGTGGCCCCGTCGTGGCACTGTGCAGCGGCGAGCACCAGTGGCAGTCTGTAGTGGCGGCAGTGGCAGTCGCAGAGCCGCGGATCGGCGTCTGCGTTGACTCCTGGGCCGGGGATCAAACACGGGAAGCGCACGCGAGTATTCGGAGAAAGGGGATGCTGGGCCGGAGAAACTGGGCAAGCGAGGAGGTAGCCCCGGGTGACTGGTGACTGTGTGACTGTGACTGCCTGCTGGTGCGTATTCCTGTTTCCCCTCGTGCAGGAGAGAGAGCAGCAAGCACTTGCTGCTGCATGACACGGACGCCGGAACGTGGGCGGGAACGCAGCCCGCGAGCCGAGAGCGTCGTACGCTGCGCCGGGCGTAGTGGCTGCCACGGCGGTTTTGTCCCGGCAAACGAGACGGAGAGGGAGAGGGAGGGGGAGGGGCTGCAGGCGGGAGGGGTAGAGGACACGAACCCGAGCGTCGAGCCAGGGTGCAGCCTGCACGCTCGTACGCACTTGCTTGCACCGACCGCGGGGTCTGGCGTCGCGTACTGTCCGCACGCACGCACGCACCGCCGAGGAGAAATGACAGGAGAAAATGCGAGGGCAGAGGGGAAAGTAATGTCCGTCCCCTGGCTGTCAGAGCGCCGTGCTGCTGCTGCCAGTGCCTGCGTGCCCCACTCGATCCTCTGGCGTCTCATGTCGCTGCCGCTGCGAGTCAGGATACAGAGGAGCACCCGACCTTGATCTCGACCTTGAGCTTCACCTCGACCCCAGATGGCTGCGGCCGCGATGGTGATGCGTGTGTAGTCAATCTGCAATGTCTGCGATCTCGGACCTGTGCTGCACGCAATGATCGCCCGCGCCGGCCCCTTCAGACTGTCTCAGGTGGCGGGTGACCAGGACGGTATGCAACTTGCCGTACATGGCAATCGAGAGAGAGAGAGAGAGATGCAGCCGCCACTGATCTGGGCAGAGCGGAGCGGGCACCCGAGGTAGCTGATGTCTGGTGAGGTGTCGCCCAGCAGCAGCAGGGACGCGGCATCGGCGTGGTGTGGGCTTTGGCGGTATGGGGCCACCGGGCAGGGATACTCATCTCGACTGCGTCAAATGACGCGCCGACAACCTGCGACGGTATGCTGCGACGCAGCGGCGATCTAGAATGCTCTCTCCGTGGGACGGGGGGGAGATAGCAGCTGGGATCTGGCATGTTCTTGTTCTTGTTCTTGTGCCTGTCAGCTGTCTCTGTCGTCGTCGCAGCCCCCGGCTCGACCCGGATACTCGCGCGGAACCGCGTCAGACGAGGACGGAACAATAGAGATGGTGCTTGACGTCGCGGTTCCGGGTGTGTGTCGAGTATGCAGCGCTGTCGGATGCTTCTTGCCCAACTGCATCTGCTGCTGTTCTCACCCCGCGCGCCCCGTGCCACCAGTCTGCCCTGATGTGGAAGAAGGCTCTCATGGTCAGGGCGCGATCATCGAGTCATGGTCATGGATTCATGGATCAAGGAATGGGCTGGCGGGGGGCTGTGGCGAGGTTAGTGTGTGTGGGGTGTGTGTCGCAGGCATTCACCCGAGTGAGTGACTGTGCTTTGTGCTCGGGCAGCGACAGCGACAGCAGCAGCAGCAGCAGCAGCAGCGAGCGAGCAAGAACTGTCCGGGGGCGTCCGAGTGGAGAGTGGACTGGACAACAATAGGGAGCGCTGGGGGACAAGACATTGTTGGCGTTTTGGACCGGGGTTGTGGTGGTGGTGGTGGTGGTGGTGGTGGTGGTGAGTGGCTCGGGCGAGGGAACAATGAAGGGCTCACAGGGGGGGGGGGTAATGGACACTGGGCCTGTGCATCGCCGACAACGCCACGGAAGCCACGGGGCAAAGAGGGGGGGGGGGATGTCGCCTGGCTTTGGCTGGCCGTCTCTGGTCTTCCGCATTGGATCTATTGTTCTCTGTCTGTTCTTGATTATTTGTAGAGCCCACAGAGTCTGGGTCTCCGTTTTTATTTGTAGAGATTTCCATCAAGGTTACCCGGCTGCCTGCCTGGGCGGGGTGGCCTGGGGTGGGGTGGGGGGGACCAGGATTTGTAGAAATGACCCAAAAATACAAATCAGAGCCTCATCCACCCAGAGTGACCTGGAATGGGATCATGATGCATGATGCTGCTGCTGCTTGTCGCTGCATTGTTCTCTCACCGCCGCTGCTGCTGCAGACTCTCGCTCACCACAGACGCACGCACGCACTAACCCTCCCACAGCGCAATGCAGCCTCCTCTTCCCTCTCCTGCCTGGCCTCTGCTCTCTCCCCTCCCACGCCGCCGACATTGAAACAAAGAGAATCCAGAGCACTCCTCGTCCTGCCCACTCCTCCTCCTCCTCCTCCGCCTCCTCCTCCGCTGCTACTTGTGCTCAGACCCTTCCACAGACGCACCCTCATCCTCACTCACCCCTCAGCCCAAGCCTCCGCCGCCGCCGCCTCCTCCTTCTGCCTCCTTCTGCGACTACGCTCTCTGGCTCGCGCTCGCCGTAGATAAAAAGACTCACCTCACTCATCACCAGCTACTCTCCATCCCTCAACACAACACCACAACAACACCTCACTCCACCACCACCACCCCTCACAGCGGCTTGCCACAACCGGTCGACCAAGAGTCCCAGTTACTACCCCCGCCACTACCACAATGCCCCACCTCCCCTCGCCCTCGTCGTCCGTCTCCCTCTCGCCCCCCGCCGGCGTCTCCCACCGCATGGTGCGCCAGCACTCGCAGCACTCGCAGCACTCGGCCTGCTCGGACGACGACAGCGACCAGGCTGCCCGCTCCGCGCTCGAGATCCGCCGCGAGAAGAACCGCATCAAGCAGCGCAACCTGAGGCGTGAGTGTCACATACAGTCTTCTGTCACATACAGTCTTCTGATCAGCACTGACAACAGTCCGTCGCGCCAACCAGATGGCCGACCTCGAGCGCACCGTCCAGTCGATGCGCGGCAGCACCCACGACCTCGAGGACCGCATCGCCGCGCTCGAGGCCCACGAGAACTCGCTCCGCGGCTGGGTCCGCGACCTCGAGACTGCCCTCGTCGCCAACGGCCAGCGCGAGCACGTCGAGTCGCTCCGCCGCATGTGGGGTCCTTCGTCTTCGTCGCACGACTCGGCCGCCTCCCAGTCCTCGTCGTCGTCCCGCGACCCCCTCGCCACTCTTGCCTCTGCTGCCGCCTCGTCGTTCCGCCCTGCCCAGCCCCGCTGGGAGGACGACTCGTCTGCCCGCAAGCGCCGCCGCCAGGACGACGAGTACTCTGCTTCGCTCCAGCAGCACCACGCCGCCGCCGCCGCGCGCCTTCCGTCCCCTTCCCGCGCCATGCGCATCGACCAGATCTGCCTCCCCCTCCCCCGCCCGTCGTCCCAGTCGCCGCCGTCGGCCGTCATGTCCGCCGAGCCCTGGGGCTGGGGACACATGCCGACACCGCTCGAGCACCCCCACGCCTCGCCCGCCGCTTCTTCCCACTTCCACCCCTACGACAGCAGCAAGCGCAGCAGCCAACCGTCGTCGGCCTACGAGCACAAGCCCCGCGTCGCGTCGGCGTCGGCGGCGGCGGCGGCGGCCCCCGACGCCCGCTCGCTGTCGCCCCTCGACCGCCGCCCCCTGTCGGCCGGCAGCAGCGAGGGCACCTCGCGCAGCTGGACCTCGCCGGTGCAGACCTTTTCGGTCCGCCTGTAGCGGCCCCCGACATTGTAGAATCCATTCATCCCACACCACACACGCATCACATTCCATTACAATTCCACCACCACGAGCGACGACGAGACACCCACCACCTCACGACGAGACACGACGACGTGATGAACACAGCCCTGCTGCCGGCTCTCCCCTCTCTTCCGCCCCACCCCCAGACTGCGGGCAACAGGCCCGCAGCGTTGTAGAACATGTATAGACGGCATATTTTTTTCTCCCTTTTCTTCTTTTGGTTTTACATGCAGCAGTACCCATACATACCATTCGGGACTAGCTCGCCGAGGTCAGTCACCGTGCCGAGACGGCTGCGGGCAGCTGTTGTGCAGAGGTAGTATCCGTTGGGGCGAGAGCCCGTCTGCCGCTCCCGTATACGTAACTGCGTGAGCATGTGGGGATGCCAGGCCCGATAGACGCTGCGAGCCGGAATCGAGAACAGAAGAGTAAGTCACCTTGGTGGGTGTACTCTGTGAGCTCAGGGCGTGGGCTGATCTGCAGAGTGGGGGCGTCATGGCAGGGTCAGATAACGAGCGGTCATTTGTACTTTGCGTGATTTGTAGATTTCGGGCGTCTGATTTGTAGCTCTGTGGGCGGAATTTGTAGAAATCTAAACCGGTATTTGTAGATTTGGCGTGTTATTTGTAGAGACCTGGCCTGGTCGGGATGGAATGCCTCCGACTGCTATACATACTTGATCATCATCATGCATCATTTCAATCTGCCAGGCACCGGCTATTCCCTCTGCTCTTTCCTTCGGCCCTTTCCGTGACTACCAGCGAGCGAGCGAGCGACTACCCATCTCTCGATCGCCTGTTACGCAACCCCAAGGTGGCATGCATCTCGTACACCACCAGCATGCATGCACGACAGCCAGTATGCACGCGCACAGCACATACATGCGCACACCCACCAGGCGCAGCCACCCCGCCGCCGCGCACCACAGCATGCAACCTGCTCTGCGCCGCTGCTACAGTCCCCTTCGCCGGCGGGAGCGCTCCCACCCATGGACCGCCGGCCAGTCCTATGTCTCGCCCGCGCCCGCCCGTGGTGGACACATCGTTGCCTTTGCCCCCAGCACGCGCGCGCCGCCACGCATGCGGGCGTGGACGTCGACGGCAGGTGCGGGACGGCACGGCGGCGTCTGTCGTCGAGACGCCGGCGCAGTATCCGTATCGTCTGCGCCGTCCGGTGTCGGCGAGCAGCGGCGGTGTCCGCACCTCTGTCTCTGTTCGCTGCCTCCCGTGTCCGGCGGCTCCGCTGCGCTGCCGCTGCCGCTGCGCTGGTATCGGGGCGGCCACGCGGACGGCGCTTGCGCCTCGTGCGCCCTCGTTCGGAGGCCGGCGTCGTCGCCAGCGCTGCCTGATTGCGCTGATTGCGCTGCGTTGCGTAGCCTGCGCGCACGCCCCCGTCACCGCTGTCACCGCTGACGGCGTATTCGTACATTCACTCCTCGCTCACACCCACCCATCTGCCCGACCACTCGCACTGCCGCTGGCGACTCGTCCACGCACGCACGCACGCACGCACGCACGCACACCCGGTAGTCGCGGTGGCGACTACCTCCCGCAAGGACCAAACGCCCCGGCCACCGGCCCGAGACCCAATGACAAAGAGAAAGACAAAGACAAAACAGTCACACTCCAGTTCCGGCGGACAATAGACGTCGCGCGGCAGGACAGCACAGGGACACGGACGCTGCAGGGCACGGGGTGTCACCGGGCACTACCCTGCAGTGTCCCTCGGCGGAGTGTGGGTGTGTGTTTTCGGATTGCCGCAGGCGGGGCTGGCGGGGGTGCGTGTGCGGGCGTCACTTGACATCTTCAGTGGCAGGCGATGTCGCCGCTGGCAGTCACCTGCCGTTCTGCCCGGCTGGTTCTCTGTGACGTCGGAACGTCCTGATCGCACGCTGCTGGCGGCGCGGCGGCGAGCAGCATGTGGGAGGTGCGGTGGCAGAGGGGCAGAGACAGTGACAGCCGCAGGGGACGCGGAGAGGGGGAGGAACGACCACGAGCCCCCGCGCCAGAAGCAGCAGCAGAACCAGAAGCAGAAGCAGAAGCAGAAGCAGAAGGGGAGCGACAAGTGCGTCAGAACCAGCACCCGGCCAGAACCAGCCGGAAACAGGCAGAAGCAGAGTGCACCATGCGCAAAGCCCGAAGCGCGGAGCGACGCTGCGTGACTCACCACGATCAGCAGCACCCCTCGCAGACTGGCACGCAGGCGTCCATGACGGCACGACCGACGAGGAGGTGGACGGGGTGCGCGGCCAGAGCCCGCCGTGTCGGAGCCGGCTCCCCTTTGTGTGCCCGATGCACGCCATAGCTGCACACGCGCGCACGCACTAGGCTGCAGCGCAGCACCAGCCAGCCGAGCGACAGCGACAGCAGTCACTATATTTAGTCGATTCGTCACGCGCCGTCATGATCAGTCATCAGTACCTCAGCCGTCGCCAGCACCAGGGCGGCCCTGCACCGTTGCGCCACATGCGCCACCCAGACGCCCCGCCGCCGCCGCCGGCCCTGGCTCGCGACATGGGTGAGTGGCACGAGTCGCAGCTCGGCACCCACTCATCTCGAGCCCGCCGCGAGTCGCCGCACCCGTCTCTCCAAATCTACAAATTCATTTCGCGCGACTGTCGAATTGCATACCTGCTTGCGGGTCGGCCAGGAGGGGGTGTCACCGCCGCGCCCGGCGGCATGTATCTCCGGGTCCTGGCGCGCGCCTGCGGCGCTCTGATTGCGTGCGCGCGCGCGTGTTGCTGTCGCTGCGGGGTCGTTGCGGTTGCGCTCGCTCTGGATCCTGCGTCGCTGGGACGGTGGGGACACTGTGGGAACGCCGGACAATGGCATTGCCGTGCGTGCATGATTGGGCACAAGCTGCCTGCCACGCTGTGTGAGAAGCACCAGAAGCATGGAAGCAGACGACGCACGGGCGACACACCCCGGCATCCCACGCTCGCGGTGCCGGCAGACAGCGCTGCAGGCTCGCCTTTAGGCGCGTCAGGCGGCAGTCGCCCGGGGCCGCGTCCGCCCCGAATCGCGCCGCACCCTGGCTGCCACTGCCGCTGCCACTGCCTTACACCCACGCCAGGGCCCGCGGCGAGAGCGTGAGAGTAATGCGATCAGGCAGGCTAGGACGGCCAGCAGGGCCAGCCGATGGCCCGCCATGACGAATGCTGGCCCGCGCCTCCGTCCGTCTCGACATCACTGTGAACACTGATTTGTACTTTTCTCTGGTATCTGATTTGTATTTTTCCACATGTCCAGGATCTCGGCGCAGGAGTATGTATCCCTGCTGCCATCCGTCGCTCGTCGATTAAGCGCAGACGAGTAGTCACCGGTCACGTTGGCCGTCGTCTGGGGCGGCCGATCGCCGGTCGCTGGTCTGCTGCCGCCTGCCTGCCGCCCCCGCCGCTTTGCTCGCTGCTCGCTGCCCGCTGCCCGCTGCCCGCAGGCCGCGCACGACGTTCTGTCAGGAAAAAAAAAGTTTGCCATATCCGGTCCGATTCCGAAGAGGACGGCAGTGGGAGCAAGGGTGGGAGGGTGGCTCGAAACGTTGGGGTAGGAGCAACCCAGTTGCCGATGCATGCCGGCCGCGCAGGCTGCGATTCGCTCATCTCGCCGAGCCACTTCTTGGCGGGCAGCTGTCCTCGCCGCAATAATGTAGTGACTCACTCGCAATCGAACGGCATCCCTCCACGCCCGTCGCGCCCGTCGCTCCATAGCACAGCGGATAGCAGCACCACCCATCACGTGACCTACACGTCGTCGATGACATGGCACGCCCGGTCGAGATGATCTCATGCGATCAGACTGCAACAATAACAACTACAACCAACCACCACCACCCCACACTCGCTCGATGGAAACATGAGGCCCGCGCTCCTCTTCCATCTCCTCCTCGCGCTCCTCGTGTGCGCCGTCGCCGCACAGCATGCGGAACAGGCGCAGGCCGCGCAGGCCGCGTTCGACGCCGGCGAGTATGACGGCGACCTCGACGCCCCGCTCGTGGACGAGTTTACAGACGGTGGGCCCCGACGTCTTGCAGCTTTCTGACAGCAGTGTGCACGCCGCTGAACGAGGCGCGCGAGCTCCTCATCGACATGCAGCCGCGGCCGCACGCGCACCTGCCCAAGAAGCTCGGCGGCGTCTCGCCGTCGACCGGCCTCGGCGACGGCCTCGGCTGGGGCCACGACGTGAGTACCTGCCTGATCTCAGCACTCACACGCAGGGCCCGCTGTCGACCGCGCTCCGGCTGCTGCCGCGCTTCCTCGCCGGCCTGAACCCGCTCAACCTCGTCGGCAAGCTCCCGGACGCCCGCGAGCCGCGGCGCGTCGGCCGGCAGACGCGCGAGCGCGCCGAGCGCCTGCTTGCGCTCATCGCCGAAGCGGAAAAGGCCGGGTGCAGCGAGGCGATCGCCGTGCGCGCCGACGTCCGCATGTTCCCGCCAAAGGGGCTCGAGCAGGACCTCCCAGAGGCGTTCACCGCGTACCGCCGCTTCCTCGACGTGTCCGCGGACCCGCACTCGCAGTTTATGCTCGGCTTCTTCCACGCGACGGGCCTCGGCGGCGCGGAGCGCGACCAGGCGCGCGCAACGCTCTACTATACGTTTGCCGCGCTGCAGGGATACAAGCCCGCGCAGATGGCGATGGGATACCGCTACTGGGCAGGCATCGGCGTCAAGGAGGTGAGCTCAGTCCGCCTGTCTCTTAGTCCGCCTGTCTCTTAGTCCGCCTGTCTCTTAGCTGACCGCAGGACTGCAACATTGCTTTAGAGTACTACGAGTCTGCAGCGACAAACGCGTACGATTCGTTCCTCGCCGGACCGGCCGGCGGGCAGACGCTGCTGCTGACACGCACCCGGCTGTCGGACCGGTATGGCGGCGTGTTTGGGCCGTATGCGTCGTGGGCGTCGACCGGCGCCAACGGCCTGCGTACCGCCATCAAGGCGATCAAGGCGGCAGCGACCGGCGAGAGCGAGGCCGAGGTCCTCGAGTTTTACCAGTACCGCTCCGACCGCGACTTTCACTCTGCGACCGTCCGTCTCGGCAAGTTTTTCTACCTCGGCTCGGTCCACCCGCGGCCGGCCCGCATGGGCATCTCCTCTGGCGCCGAGGCCGTGAGCGAGATTCCCCAAAACTACGACAAGGCCCGCCGATACTTTTACCACGTGGCACGCAAGCTGTGGCCAGTCGACTATGACGGCAACGGCAAGCCGGCGCTCAAGAAGCGGCTGACAAAGGAGGCAGAGGACAGCGTAAAGGAGTATGCCAAGGAGGCCGCAAGTGTCCTCGGCCGCATGGCGATGCGCGGAGAGGGCATGGCGCAAAACTATGCCCTGGCGCGTCTCTGGTACGGTCGCGCGGCTGCGCTCGGCGACGCAGAGGCGCACAACGGTCTCGGCATCCTGTATCGCGATGGGCTTGGCGTCGCCGTCAACCGCGACAAGGCGTTTAAATACTTTCAACATGCCGCCGGGTTTGAGCTCCCCGAGGCACAGGTCAACATGGCGAAAATGTACCTCGACGCCGGAGACACCACCAACGCGGTCCCCTTCCTCGAGGCGGCGCTCCGGAACGGCTCGCCGTTTGAGGCGTTCCACCTCCGCGCGCGCGTGCACGCCGCGCAGGCCCGCCGCCCCGACGTCCCAACGGCCGCCGGCGAGTGCGGCGCCAGCGTCTCGTACTTTAAGCTCGTCTCCGAGACGGGCGCCTGGGACGACGACTACCTCGGTGAGGCGGACCGCGCGTGGGGCCGCGGCGAGCAGGACAAGGCCATGCTCGGCTGGTGGATTGCCGCCGAGATGGGCTACGAGGCGGGCCAGAACAATGTCGCGTTCCTCATGAGCCGCGGACTCACCCTCGGCGACGCGCTCCCCGACGACACGTCGCTCGCGCTCTGGACGCGCTCCGCCGCGCAGGGCAACGCCGACGCAATGGTCATGGTCGGCGACCACTACTGTGAGTTGGAGAGAGCTTTCAGCTGCTAATCCTAGACCGCGGCGACATTCCGCCCTCCGAGTCGAACGGCACCGTCGGCCCCGACTACACGCGCGCATTCGGATACTACCAGACTGCCGCCGACAAGAGCTCGTCCATGGCATTCTGGAACCTCGGCTACATGTACGAGAACGGCCAGGGCGTGCCGCAGGACTGGCACCTCGCCAAGCGCAACTACGACTTTAGCCTCGCGACGAGCGCGGACGCGTACCTCCCGTGGATGCTGAGCCTGTCCAAGCTGTACGCGCGGAGGTGAGTTTAAACACAGTGTGTTGTAACCTGACATCAGCTGGTGGACGGACATGCGCACACGCGGCGCGACGCCCGGCCTGCCCCTGTTCGAGGACGACGGCGACGGCCCGACGCTGTGGGAGAGCATCAAGCAGCTCTTTGTCGGCCCCGTGCTCGAGGACGGCGCCGACGCCGACAACGAGTACGAGGACTACTCGGGCGCCGGCTGGGGCGGGCCCGGCGACGACGGCGCCGGCGGCGATGGCGGCGACGGAGCTGGCGGCGGCGGCGGAAACCGCGACGCAAACGGCGGCGGCGCCCTCGACGCGTTCGACGACGACCTCATCGAGACGCTCGTCATCCTCGGCCTCACGGGCCTCATCATGGGCCTCGTCTGGCTCCGCGGCCGCTGGGCGCGCGTCGGCGCACCCGGCTTCGGCCAGCCGCAGCAGCAGCAGTAGAGAATACCCCGCGTGGGCGGGTGGGGGGGCGCCGCGCCCGCCAAGAGGAAGCGCAGCGGAGGCGTAGTCTGGACCGTGCCACGCGCCGGCGGATCGCGGCGCAACAGCCGGCGCCATGGAGGTGGTGTCCGTCGTGGTCGAGGGTGTGGATGCTCTGCATTCGCAGCCACCGAGCCGCACCTGCACCCGCAGCCGAGCACAGTAATAGTAACGTCTGCCAGCGGTCATCCAGCTTGGCAGGTGGACCCCGTACAGGGACGCATCCTGCGAGGCGGCGACGGTAGAGCGAGTAGCTAGTCGTGTAAAATCATTGCCATGCATTTCATCTCTTCTGCCTGTGGCACTCTCTCCTGGCTCCTGGCCGGTCTCCTGGCATCTCCATGCGTCGCAGGCATGCTTCACAGCTTGCAGCTGCAGCTGCGGCTGCAGCTGCAACTGCAACTTTACGGTTTCGAACTGAAAGAGCTCACAAGACGGACGCGTCCGACGCGCTACGCCACGCGGGGGAGAATAATTCACCCTGAGACCTCGTTCGGGTGAGCACTTGGGTCCCGGCGCATCCCATCGGGATCGCGGTGTCGCTCTTCTTCCATGAGCATATGCGACACATCGTCGTCAAACACCCATCTCGTCCTCCCTACAATGGTCGACGGCCTGCGCCCGCTGAGCCTCCGCGGCACCCCGACACGCTCTGGCTCGTTTGGCCTCTCGCAGCCCGACAGCAGCAGGTCGCGCTCGCCCAGCATCAACAACTCTGCACCCTACTCCCACTCTCCCCTCGCCAGCACCTCCATGTCCCCCTCCGCCTCCACATCTGCATCAGCGTCCGCGTCCGCGTCAGCAGCAAGCACGCCGACGCGCCCGCGCACGCCGGACGACACGCACACGCCGACGCCGAGCCGCCTGAAGCGCCTCAGCCTCGTCGCCCGCCGCGACTCGGGCGTGTTCCTCCCGCTCGACTCGCCCAGCAGCGCGGCCGCGAGCCCGTCGCCGTCGTCCCTCGCGTTCGACTACAGCCACACACACAGCCATGCGCCGGCCCCGCTGACCTCGCCCTCGCCGCTGCGCAAGGGCCCGCGGCCCCGCCCGAGCTCGATCAGCTACTCGAGCTACTCGCCGCGCGCGAGCGGCGCGTTTGCCGCCGAGCCTGCCGCGTCGTCGTCCTCGTCGGCACTCGGCCTCGGGCTCGTAGATGCCCGCCCGCCCGAGACGGCCCCCGCCGAGCGCGGGCACCGCCGGTCAGGCGAAATGCCGAGCGCCAGCCCGCTCAGCAAGGGCCCGCTCACGCTTGCGGACCAGTGAGTGGCGAGAGATGAGCTGACAGGCACGTAAGCGCGTGCCAGCCTAGCGTCGCTTCGTGTCAGCTTCAAATCCGAAGTTTCCAGCTGACCCCAGGCATGGCGATCTCCTCCGGGCCATCGCGGCGCGCGAACGCCGAGTGACGGAACTGCGACAGGGTGCGTGGAGTGTATCAGCCCAGGGTGGTCGGGCCAGGGAGGCGCGGTCCGTCCCGTCTCTGGGCCGACGGCACCTCTGAGTGTCTGGCTGCATGGTGTCATATCCATGTAATCTCAGCTGACGGCAGAACTCGCAGGGCAGGAGCAGGCGCTCGCCGGCCTGCGTGCGCGCTGGACCGCGATCGCGAACAATGCGCCAATCTCGACAACGACGCCGCCGCCGCAACCGAGACGCACGCGCTCTGGCTCGACGGCGCAGCGCGCGAGCCTGTCGGTCAGCTCGACGGCCTCGCTGCCCACCGTGCCGGACGAGGACGGGCCCGAGCCGCGCGTCGCGTCCGACAGCGAGGACCACGAGCACCCGCCGCGCTCGTCGCAAGACGAGCCGACGGCGCTGGGCGCCATCTGGAGCGTCATCCAGCAGGACGCCGACGACACGATCGCCGAGGGCAAGCGCTTCTGGGGCCAGCTGATGCGCACCGTCGGCGCAGCGGCGGGCGGCACTGTGCCGGAACCGGACCAGCGCCAGCGCGAGACGTGGGACCACCGCCGCGGAGACGACAGGGCCCGCGACGAGAGCGTGCGCGACAAGCTCGAGTCGAACCTGTGAGTTGGGCGGATCTGGATAGCACTAGACTAACTCCCGCAGGTCCGGCCTCCGCACCATGCTTCCCTCGGTGTCGCTCCCGTTCTCGCTCGCGGCGGCAGCAGGCTCGCCACCGAGCAACACCCCAACAACACCGCCGCTGGGCGGCTCGCCGACGATGAACTCGACGTCCCCGCCGCTGCGCCCGGGTTCCATCCGCCTGCACCGGCCGACGCTGTCGCCGTCGCCGTCCTACACCGGCCGCCCGCTCACGCGCTCGATCAGCGGCGCGAGCACGGCGAGCAACACGTCGATCGCGTCGGTCGCGAGCCAGATGGGCAGCCCCGCCAAGCCCACGCCTGCGTCAGTCGCTGAGCGCAAGCGCGAGAACCGCAAGACGTGGGCCGGCTCGCCGTCGCGCGCACCCGCGCTGCTCGTCGACACGTCCGTCCCCGAGCCCTCCGAGCGCGGACCGAGCCCTGTCAACGTCATCCTCGACAGCGTGCTGTGGTAGGACGGCAGGCGAGGACCCGGGGAGAAGGCAGAACAACACATCAATCACTCTTGGACCATTGGACCAGCCACGACCAGACCGCTAGCATAGCTGGTCTTTCATTTGCACAGGGCTGCGGGGCAGCCGGCGCGTGTCGCGTGTATGCATAGGATACTTGATGCCGAAACTGACGTGGAATGGAAATCTCAAGTGCATGCACAGAAGAGTAGAGCTAGAATCTAAATAACACCTTGGCCGCGCCCCTAGGCCTCCTGGACCTCGGGCTCGGAGTCGTCCTCCTCCATCTGTCCGACCTCCCACTCGCCGCCGACGTCCCAGCGCGAGCCCGGCGCGCCGGCCGAGAGGTACTTTACGAAGCGCATCACTCCGGGGTCGCGGAGGACGAGGAGCATCTTGTTCCAGCCGACGGGCATGGTGAGGAGGGGTCCCTCGTCGTCGTCGCCCGCCTCCGAGTCCGTGTCAAAGTCGCCGTCGCTGAACTGGTCCGGGTCAAACTCGAGCTCGACGCCGCCCATGCTGATCGACACGTCCTTTGCGCGCTCGGCAGCCGACGGCTTGGCAGACTCGTCCTTGTCCTCGTCCTTGGCCTCCTCCGTGGCCTCCTCCTTGGCCTCGGCCTCGGTCTCCTTCTCCTCCTTCTCCTCGGCGGCCTCCTCCTCGGCCTTCATCGCGGCGGCGCGCTTGGCAAGCGTGGACTGGTAAGTCTCGGGGTCCTCGTCCTCTTCGGGGGCAGGGAGGTAGCACTCCCAGCCGCCGTGCTCGAAGAAGGCCTCCTCCTCGTCGGATCCGGGCTGGACGTCGGCCCACCACGAGAGGCCAAGGAACGCGTCGAGGCGGACGTCGCCGGCGCGGCCCTCGCCGTTGGCGAGCGTGTAGTCGAGGCCGCGGCGGAAGCGGCGGGCCTCGGAGCGGTGCGAGATGGGCATGAGCGACGAGACGACCGAGAGCCAGGCGCGGAACGCTTCCGAGGGGAGGAGCTCCGAGGTGACGTCGCGGAGGGCGGGGGTCGACTGCGACGGACCGGTGAGCGAGGCGTAGCGGTGCTTGGAGGCGGGACCCTGAAGTGTCCAGCCGTCGCCCTCGCCGGCGTCCTGCGCGGGGATGAGCTTGCTGTCGCCAAACGCGTCCTTGTCCGCCTGCTGGGTCTGCGCCTTGATCTCGGCAGCGAGCTCGGGCTTGAGGAAGTTGTGCAGGACAATCTCAGACGCGGCGACAAACTGGCCGGCAAGCTTCTCGAGCGTCGGCGCGGTCAAGTACGACGGGGCGAGGTACTTTGACAGGAACGAAATGTGCGAGGGGGTGAGGCCAGCAGGGGGCTCAGCCGTGTAGGGGATCATGGGAGCGGTCGGCGCCGAGGTGATCTGGGCGAGCGACGACAGAGTCGCCTGGCGCGTCTTCTCGTCCTTGATGTACTCGCCAAAGCCCTCCTCGCCCTCGATCGGGCGGTGGAACCTGTCGTCAATGCCTTGTCCTCATGATCTTTGCAACTCACCAGCCGGAAACACCGAGACGGCGGCGGCCGTCGCCGACAATCACCTCCTCAACAGCGTGGTACGAGCGTCCGGGCTGGACCTGGAAGAAGATGATCTGGCCCCACTTGACGGGGAGCGACGCGACCGCCTTGGTGCCGGGAAGACCGCGCTCCTCGCCGTTGGCGACGGGGAAGAGCTCGAGAGAGCCACCCCACTTGGGGTCCCAGCCCTTGAGGAACTTTTCGTTCTCCGAGAGCTTGGTGAACTCGGACTCGGGGGCGTCGAGCGGCGAGTTGGGGAGGTAGAGAATGTACGAGATGACGCGGGTCGAGATCGAGTCGTCGTGGAGAAGAAGGTGGGAGCTGGTGTCAGTTCTTTGGATAGACCCCAACTCACCCCTCAGTGTAGAGACCAACCGAGCAGTCAGTCTTCTTGCCCGAGAGGGGACCGCAGCCGGTGACGTCGCGGACAAAGTTGCGGAACTCTTGCGAGTACAGGGCGTCCTTGAGGCGAGTGATCTGGGGGAGGCCGGCGAGGGTCTCGTCGGGGAGGTGCTCGGGGTCGAGCGAGGCAAGGTCCGGGGTCTGCTGGATCTGTGGATTAGCAACGCGCGTGAGAGCATGCTCACCTTGTAGATGTCCGTCTCCTTCTGCTCCCATCCCCAGCCGGGAAGCGAACCCTCCTCGCCGCGCACGCCGTACGTCTTGGTCTCCTCGACAACGTTCTCGAGCTGCTGGTTAGTAAATTCTCAGTAGCGCTAACCTACAAGCTCGTCAGTCAGCAGGCCGGGCACGACAATGTGCTTGTACGGCGTGCTCGACTCGTAGGTCTCGTGAAGGGTAGCACGCGCCGATCCCTCGGGGAGGACGATGGGCTTGGCGGGGTCGTCGCGCGCCTTCTTGGCGGAGCGGCCGTCGGGGCTGGCAGAGCGCTGGCGGACTGCGCTGGGCATTTTGGTTGTTGTGGTGTGGAGGGTGGGGAGTGAGGAGGTGGAGAGACAAAAAGTTGCGTAGCTCGGCCAAGACAAGCGCCGTCCTCGAGAATGTCGGCCGGTCAAAACAGGAAAAGCAATCACAAAAAGTGGAGGTGGGAACAATAGAGAATACCACGTGGTCGGAAGCCAAATTTGCTGTTAAACAAAGTTTCTAATGCCAGCTATCGGATTACAACGTATTCATTAACGGAATCAATTCTGCCACAACAAACGATGAAATCATCATCCGTGACTTCAGGTAAAGTGTCATGTTTCCCTCCACTTGACATCTTCTCGTACTCCTCACCAACATGAGCACGCCAGCGAAACGCGCTCCGCCAATCGACGACAGCGGCAGCGGAGGCGACGAGCCAGGACCTTCTACGGGCATCGCGATAAAGCGGCGCCAGGTGCGCGTCAAGAAGCTGCGGCGGCACGACGAGGACGATGAGCCCGAGGAAACTGCAGCAGCAGGCAGCGCAGGTGGACCGGCGGCAGAGGGTACCGCCCCGATATCAGCCGTTGCGGCTGTAGAGACAGCGCCGACAGACTCTGCACCACCTCGCCTAAACTCTCCGCCCCTCTCCCCACGTGTGACCAAGCGCGTCAGCACGTCGCCGACCACGCGTGCGCGATCCCCGTCACCAGTCGGATACCCGCGCTCAGCTTACGCGCCGTCGCGCGGCCTGCACCCGGGTCTCGCGTCCTGCCGCAGCGTGTACAGCTACACGAGGTTGAACCACATCGAGGAAGGAACGTACGGCGTAGTGTTCCGCGCGCGGTGTAACGACACGGGCGACATCTATGCCCTCAAGAAGCTCAAGCTCGACGAGGAGCGCCATGGGTTCCCCATCACGAGTCTGCGCGAGATCATGGCGCTCATGACGGCGGGAGACCACGAGAATGTGGTTGGCATCCGAGAGATTGTCGTGGGCGATACGTTGAATCAGTGAGTGAATGCAAGGCGGCAGAGAGCTCACACGCAGAATCTTCATTGCCATGCCGTTCATCGAGCACGACCTCAAAACGCTGCTGGCCGACATGCCCCACGCGTTCGTGCAGTCGGAGATCAAGACGATCATGAAGCAGCTTTTGAGCGCCGTCGCGCACTGCCACTCAAAGTGGATCCTGCACCGCGATCTCAAGACGTCCAACCTGCTCATGAACAACCGCGGCCAGATCAAGGTGGCCGACTTTGGCCTCGCGCGCAAGTTTGGCGACCCGCTAGGTCCAATGACGCAGCTCGTCGTGACTCTGTGGTATCGTGCGCCAGAGTTGCTGCTGGGCGAGAAGGAGTACACGACCGCCATTGACATGTGGTCCGTCGGCTGCATCTTCGCCGAGCTCATACAAAAGGACCCGCTCTTCCCCGGCCGCGGCGAGATTGACCAGCTGGCCAAGATCTTCAGCCTCCTCGGCCGCCCGACAGAGGATTCGTGGCCCGGCTTCTCGCGCCTCCCGAACGCGCGCACAATCAACCCTACTGGCCCCACATTCTCGACGCTCCGCCAGCACTTCAAGCTCCTCTCCAGCGAGGGCCACAACCTCATGGCGAGCCTCCTCTGCTACGACCCCCAGCGCCGCATATCCGCCGAGGACGCAGGCAACCACCACTATTTCTCGTGAGTCCGGCTAGAAGATCGCTCAGGACAGCCGCTAACACACAGCGAGCACCCACTCCCCAAGCACCCCGACCTCTTCCCGTCGTTCCCGTCCGTCGCGTCCGGCGAGCGACGGCACAAGCTCCTCGCGTCGCCCCCGGCACCAGTGCACGTCGACGACACGGACAAGATTGACAAGATGGATCTCGAGTCTTTTGTGTAGTAACAGCAGCAGCATGTTTGTCTAGTTTCTGTACAGGCACGCCGCGTGCGCGTGCGATAGATGCATACAACCCTATAGTACTCTTATTGCGATATGTGTGGTGCGGTGCTGTATGGCGAGTGGTGGTATTGGAGTATGTAATGTCAGGAAGGGGGGCCGCGGATGGGGGTCGTGGTGTGTGAGTTGTAGTCGTCGTCCATCGTGTCTCAGTCTGCCGAGCAGTGCGAATATTATACAAATGCCGTGTCGAGGCCGTCAGAGAAATCAACAATGGCAATACGCGCGTCGAGGCCCGAGGACACGACGCGCACGCGGTCGCCGGTGATGGCGAATACGCGGCCCGAGTGGCAGCCCTGAAAGTCAAAGATGAGCCTGCCAGTGCGGCGGTTCCACATCTGCTGTCAGCCCGGAATTCCCAGAAGCTCACCTTGATAGTCGAGTCGTAGCTCGCAGAAAGCGTCGCTTGCTCGCCAATGAAGAGGCTGCGGACTAAGTCCGTGTGACCGCGGTTGAGGCAGCGCATGCAGCCGCTGGGGCTCTGGCGCGCCGACGGCATCGAGCATGAACAGGTTGCCTGGTACTCGACGCCGGCGCGGATGACGATACGGGGGCGGCCCGAGTCGCCCGAGCCGTCGTCGCCGTCGCCGTCCTCGAGGTCCGAGTCCAGGCTCAGGTCGTGCTCGAGGTCGAGCATGTCGCGGAACGACAGCTCGTTGAGGAGTGCAGTGCCAGGCGGTACCTGCACAATGTGGAATGTCTTGATGCTCATGTCCGAGCTACCCGTCACGACCGTGCCGCGCAGCACTGCACCGGGGATCTCGGGGCTCCAACCCGACGCGGCGGTCGGCGTCGCTTCAAAGGACATGCACGAGATACCGCGCACATGCGCATCAATCGTCGCCAGCATCCGTCCGTCCCGGATATCCCACACGCGGAGACTGCGGTCGCCCGATGCCGAGACGATAAAGTCTTTCGTGAGACCGACGGCGTTTATGGCACCGCGGTGCCCGCTGTCCGCCGGCTGTTGGATGACAAGAAGCTGCTCGAGCGTGTTGATGTCAAAGAGGCGAATCGTGCGGTCCTTGGAGCAGCTGACAATGTGCTTGTCGTCGCCGCGGACAAACAGGACGCTGTCGGTGTGCGCATCAATAACGTGCTCAGGTGTGCCGTCGCCGTGTTCAATGTCCCAGAGGCAGATGCGGCCGTCGCTCGCGCCAGATACAGCAACGAGGCGTTTTTGAGGCGCAGCATCACGCATGGGGCTCGCAGATCCCGCACCAGGGCCCTTGGAAGGCGAGCGTGCACGGAGTGGGGTGTTGTTTGGCGAGGATGCCTGGTTGCCGTCTTCCAGGAGGGGAATCGCCACCACAAAGTGGCACAGAATCGAGCCTTCATGTCCGCCAGAGAACATCTTGACGACACGCGGGTTCGGGCAGMSCATCWGCCACAGGCGCAGGGTGCGATCGCGCGATCCGGTGAGGAGCCAGTCGCGTCCACTCACGACCTGTGGGGCGGTCTGTGGCGGGCCCGGCGGGGGGCTGCGCGCCGCGTGGCCTGGCCAGGAGGTGGAGACGGGCGTACCGAAAACATCAGTCGTGTTGGAGGTTGTCCACGAGCGCATCGTGTATACAAGCTCATCCTCATCGGTGGTAGATAGAGGAATCCGCATGTGGTGCTGGAACAGGTGGAGCGAGTAGATGCTCTCGACGTGGCCAGGAAGGCCACCCGCAGCAGTCGACGAGGCCGACGTCAGGATGGTGACCCGCGGGTTCCAAGATCCAGCGCGGCGTCCGGTGCGGGTTGCCTCTAGATCAATGGGCCTCGAGTCTGTCATCCTGCGGTTCAGGATCCGGCGAACGAGGTACAGGTGCTTGTAGTTTGCCTTTGGCATCGCGGACGGGATCTGCACGTGGGACGGGATGGGGGGCTCGTTGGCAGGGTCAATAGGCGCAGCCGGTGCAGGCGACGGTGCCGCAGTGGCACGTTGGTAGGTGGGAAGGCCACCTTGCGGCCGCTCCCAAACCACCCGGCGACGCAGACCACTCGCACTAGCGCCCTGCCCTCCTGGCGTTCCGAGCGGGTTGGGGCTGGGAGTAGTGGGAACAGAGGGTATAGCAGGAACCAGCGACTGCATGGACAGCTCCGAGTCGTCGTCAGAGTTGTACTCAAAGCTCTCGTCCGCGGTCGGGCGGGCTCGGGTCGTCGCGCTGAGCATCTGGCGGTGAACGGTGAGGTCGTGCCAAGTGGTGTCGGCGGGCGCAATTGGCGGGTCGTGAGTGCGACACAGGTTGAGCCAGATCGCTGGAGTTGTGAGCACAATGTTGCACGACTGGATACCTACACTGGTCATCGCAGAGCCGCGCCCAGTCACGGCTGACGCTCTTGCATCGCAAAAGGTCGTCTGGTGTGAGGTAGCCGAGTATGCGTGTGGAGATTTCTGGAGGGAGGAGCTGGAGGACGTCAACGTGCCGCCAAGAGGAAAAAAACCTTACCCGAATAATGTCCTTCTGCATCATCTGAGACAATTGCGCATGTAAGCGAATGACCTCTGGAGGGTGTCAGCAAGTGGTGAGATGAGTAACAGTGAGAACAATGTCAGACGTACCTTCGCGAGGGAGCGACCACAGAAGGGCAGTGGCGATCTCTGCGTGGGTGTGAGCTTCGAGGCCGAGCGGGGTCGAGGGGATCTCCGGGTGGGTATGCGAGCGAGCGGCAACATGGCCATTGCGCACCATCCATGCGCGTGGGATTCCGACCTACCTCGACGGTCCTCAAGGGAGAGGGCTAGCACCGCCGCTTGGATGTCCTTTACGGACGGAGGACTCTGCATGGTCTCCAAGAATAGCCGAACGGGGTGGTGAGAGGAGGTGGTGAGAGGTGTGTAGTGGGGAAATGATGGAAGAGAGACGAGACGAGACGCGAGATGTCTGCGACGAGTGTTGCAGCTTGTCTCACCTGCTTCCAGTGATCGGCAGAGGTGGCGGAGGAGGCGGAGGGCGGCGACAGGGCGCGCGGAGGGAAAACATCAATGATGAAACAACACGTGGTGCACGTGGCAAGAGTGCCACATACCTTCAACTCCGAGACGCCGTCAGCCAGGAGAGGCTTGTTCGGCCAGCTCCCACCCAACGTGAGCATCATACCGTTCGCACCCATCGGCATTCCCCCCTCTCGCTCTCGCTCTCTCGCACTCTCGCACCCCCCTTGTCCACCATCCAAAAGCCCATCCTTGCCATCCTTGCCTTTCTCTTTCTCCACTCTCTCATCCCAATCCCAATCCCAATCCACTCCACCAAGGCAAGCAGCTCGTAAGTGTCCTCCCACCACCACAGCGGCTCGAAGGGGGGCAACACGCCTAGAGGATTATCATAAAGAATCGCTACTCGAGAAGCCTACGGGCTGAAGCCGACTCAATCTATCTATACCCAAATTTATGATGCGCAAACCCCCATCGACGCTTTCTTGACCTCGCTCAAGAGACATTCGCTGACATGGAAACAGCTCGCTCTAGAGTGGCTCTTGGCCGAGTCGGCACCTTCCCTCCCAATCCTACCTCTGGTGAGTACCACATCCTGGTCCCCGATTGGCGCATGTCCTCTACCCTGTAGAGCCCACCAATCATCCCCTCCCCTCTGCGCTGCATCCGCTCGCACCCATCTCCTGATTATCATAAATTTTACAAGCATATGTAGGACTCCTTTAGGTGTTTACGAGAGTGCGGTCCTCGGACTGCACTGTCGTAGGCGCTTGGAGATGGCTACAACCTTTCTGTATGACTCTTATCCTCTCCACTGTTCATTGTGCAGTATGGGCATCATCGCTGACAGTAACAGCTGGGAGCGGACACCTTCCATGACCCACGACGGCTAGTGCCACCAGATCATCACCTTAACGTTAACGTTGTACATGTAAGTCGCGCTCCAATCCCTCCCCTCCACACCCCTCTTTGAGATGATTTCAAACTGTGAACAATATCTGCATGCCTCCGGGCGGTGACGACAAAACCATCAACGCTTATAAACCTATGATCTACACACCTAACCCACTGTTTTCCGATTTCGACTCGAGTAGCCGCTGACAGACAGCAGTATATGAACATGCCGCCTCACACCACCCACCAGGCGGCCCGCTACGCCAACCGCACTCTGCGGCCCGTCAAACAGTCGGACATTGAGGTTCTCCCTTCCATGGACAACCCCGCCTGGTACGACCCCCCGTCACCTGCTGGCTCGTCATCCTCTGTCGAGTTCAACGAGCCGCAGCCCCACTTTGTGTCCAACTCTGGTCACAAGCTTGAGGGAGAGGCACGCTGGTTCCGGCGTGGCAAGATGTGCGCCTGGGGTCCCTCGTTTGAGGAAGCCATGCGCAAGCAGCGCGCTCGCAAACGCCTGGAGCTTTGTCTGGAGCAGATCCTGCCCGACGCCGCTGCCGAGGTTGGCGCTCAGCCTCCTGCCAATATTGTCGCGGCTGATGAGAACCGCAAGAAGCGCAAGCAGTCGGAGGAGAGTGACTGGCACCTGCCCCACCTCCCCAGCCCGTCACCGCCGCTGTCGACAATGGAGCTCGCCCCGATGCTCGCGCTCCCCCGCAGCTACCTTGACATTGTCACCAGCCCCGCTATGCGCTACTCTCTCGGCGATGACACCATGGAGCGCGGATTGCAAGGCACCGCTACAGACCTTCTCGAGGGCGAGAAGGGTCTCATGCAGGCACTTGGCCGCCTCCGGGAGGTCCTTCGCGTCCGCGAGCGCGACGCCCCGGAGGGAACCGACGACGCCCAGCCCAAGGCCCCTGTCGCGAACGGCAACCACGCTACATCGGACGAGGCCGCCCCTGCCAATGGCCACTCGACTGAGGAAACCCCTGCCCCGCCTGTCGGAGGATTCATCCCCGCGCTCCCCCAGGTTGCTGAACAGGACAACCTCTGGCGCGTAACCCAGGAGCTTATCGGCAGCCAGCCCCTTCCCCCCAACATCGAGTTCACCGTCACTCCCAAGGGTGCCGGCGGGCCTACGGCCACCCCCGCCACCAAGCTTACGCCCATCCACCGCCTGTTTACCTGCCCCACTGGCATCACCTTCAATGCCATTGCCAACCCGCAGCACCCCGGCTTTGCACAGTTCAACCCCGGCCACGCCCTATACCCCAGCGATATCCAGTACAACCTGGACCTGCCGACCCAGCAAAAGGCCGTCGACGACGCCATTGAGCGCGTAATGGAGCTGCTGGCCGACTGTAACGAGTACAAGGAGCGTCTCGAGGAGGCGCGTGAGCGTGTCGCCGACGTCGCCCGCGCGCGCAAGATGGTTTGGAAGGTCATCAAGCGCAGGGCTGGCCGCGAGCTGGACCGCATGGAAGGCAAGACCCCAAACTAGAGTGTGACATAGAACGCAGTGTATTTAGTTGTTCAATCCTGTTGAATGTATCGATGAATAATGAGCACCCACTATTTTGATGCGCTGCATATTGGACTTGGAAACGTGCGAGCGGACTGTGGCGAGGGTGTTCTGTCAAGGGGCCGCCACATGGTGCACTGTACGCTCGCGAGCTTCTCTGTGTTCGGTCACGAGCCTGTAATGCACCTCCACTCGTTGCCGTCTCCTTCGTCTTCCCTCTCATGCATTCATCTGTCCTCCTGCTCCTGCAGATGAGTGGTAGGATAGCTCATCAGCACAGAGGCAGGTCGCACGACCACCTGATCGTGGTGAGTCGTCGCCCCCCAAGTGCCATCCATGTGCGGAAGCAAATCCAGTTAAGAACGGCCGCGAACGTCATGATCGCAGACTGAGAGGCCAACTTTGCGAAAACAACAACAACGCTGCAACACTCTCTCATCCCTTCGACTACGCAGCACGTCAACGCCGACAACGGGCAGGACAACTGGAGAAATGACCGATCCGCCATCGTTTTCTTCGTTTCCGTCATTTCCGAGCTCGGACAAGGCGCCGGCACCGGCGGCAACGGCGCCATCGTTCTCGTCATTTCCGGACCTCTTCGCCGCCCCGGCTACGGACAAGGGAAACGAGGGAGAGAAGAGGAAGAGTGGGGAGAGGGATAGGGAGCGGGGCGAAGGGAATGACAGGGAGAAGGAGAGGGGTAGGGAGAAGAGGGGTAGCCACCGCGACGACCGAGACCGGGAACGCGACCGCGACCGCGACCGCCATCGCGATGACGGCCACGACCGGGATCGCGAGCGAGACCGCCACAGGAGAAAGGAGAAGGACCGCTCGAGCCACCGCGACGACAAGGAACAGTCAAGAGGTACCCGCCACTCATCAAGCGGCCGCGACAAGGACCGTGAGCGTGAGCGTGAGCGCGACCGCGACCGCGACCGTGAGCGTGATCGTCGCAAACGAGATGACCGCGAGAAGAGCGACGACGCGGGACGAGATCGTGAGCGCGAGCGTGATTCCGGCAGGCGGCGGGATCACGACCGTGATCGTGAGCATGGGCGTGACCGCGATCGTGATCGCCCCCGCGAGCGCGACCGCGACGAGCGCCGGAAAGAGATTGAGGAGCGCCGCGAGCGTGAACGCCGCAAGGCACGAGAGCTGGCCCGCGGAACTGTTGATGACCCCAAGCGCTCCAGAACTCAAGACGGCGACGACGACGAGAAGGACGACGGCTTGCCGTGGTACGAAGCTGGCACCGCCAAGAAAGCTCGGCTGGGGTACCAGGCGCCATTCGATCCAGTGCGTTTTCTGGCGCTTTGTAGCAGCTGACGTCCAGACTTCCCCGAGTGTCGCGTTTGTGGATACCGTTGGCGACAAGGATGTTCTGCTGTACGGCGCGACCAGCTCGTTCACGGCCCCACGATACCGACGCGATCAAGGTGAGCTCGGACGTACCCGCCTGGAGCTGACACTGCAGGAGGGCGCGTACTCGGTCTCTCCAGTGGCCTGCGTATTGTCTACTCGAAGGAGCGCACTCAGAAAGGTGTTGAGATTGCACCACTCGGACGACCATATGTACGCTACGTCGACTGTGCGATTGCTAATGGCCAGATTCCGAGATACTCCTCGCGCGTCATCGACGGAACAGCCTCGCGACACCTAGCTCGTATCCTTATGCGGCCTTCAAGCGCCTCTTCTTCCGACCTGACCGAGTCGTTTACGCCCTTTGACGTTCCAAGACAAAAGGATCGGGAGGAGGCGTCAGATCTGCCAGCGTATCGCGCAATTGCCCAGGACAAGGACGAGGATAGCGACGAGGAGGAGCTGGCAGCTATCCAGGCCGCGCTAGGCACCGTGTCGACCTTGGACGAGGATGTCCGGAAGCGCACGGCAGAGTATGAGCGACACGTACGCGCCCATCCTTCCGAGATTGACAGCTGGCTTGCGTACTCGAAGCTGCACCTGCAGCTCTCCCCAGAGGCTGCACCTGCCCCAGGAGTGGACCCGACGACGCAGCCGACCAACCGCGCCAATGCGGACATGACGCTTTCGATCCTCGCCCGCGCGCTCGACCATGCCCCCAACTTTGCCTCCACAACCCTCCATCGCGCGTATCTCCGCTGCGCAGAGACGTTCTGGCCACCCGCCAAGGTCACCGAGCGATGGGAGAATGTCATTCGCGCTCTGAGCGATCGCGCACCCGAGGAAGACATGATGGCGCTGTACCTTGGCTACATCGAGTGGCGCGAGGGCCAGGGTATCGGCCAGACGACCGAAGGCAACACGGGCGGCGTCGACGAGGTCGTCGATGTGTACCTTGAGTGCTTGCACAAGCTCAACACTGGTGCTGGTGAGTTGCCAGGAACTGATCAGCAGCTGACAGCAGTCCGCGATCAAGAGGCACGCGAAGAGAACCAGGTCTACCTTGTCTTGCGCGCATGTTTGTTCCTCAAGCAGGCCGGATTCACCGAGCGCGGTATGGCCATCCTCCAGGCGCTCCTCGAGGTGTAAGTTGCCGTGATCATCCCCGCGGCTGACAGCAGCACGTTCTTCAAGCCCGGTCATTTGCGCCAGCCTGCGTCTCCCTTCGACCGCCAGTTGTGGTTTGACGGCGTTCTTCACGAGTTTGAAGACTTTTGGGACTCGGAAGTGCCGCGCCTGGGAGACCCCGGGGCATTGGGGTGGGCAGCGTCTCATGCCTCTCGCAGCCCTATTGCAATCGTTACTACCTCTGCCCCCAAACCGCTGGAGAACCCTTCGACGGACCCGTACCTGCTCTGGGCGGAGACGGAGCGGAACGCGACCACGTCGACCGCTGGCCGCGTGACGGACCTCGACGCACCGGACGACGATCCCTTTCACTTTGTCATCTTCTCCGACGTCAAGCCCTTCCTGTTTCCGCTGCAGACGTCTTCTGCCCGCTTACAGCTCATCTACGCTGCGTTCAACTTTCTCGGCCTGCCCTTTTCGCCGCCCGACGTGCCGACGAGCTCGGCGTCGTCGACTGACCCACATCTGCTCTGGGCGATCGGAGAGAACGATACTTTGCGGGCGGCATTCTGGCCGCCAAAGCCCAGCACGAAGCGCATCGCGTGGCAGACCGTCGGCGGTGCGCCCATGGAGCCCGAAGCGCCCCGCCCGCTCCCGTCGCCCCTAGGCGGCCCCGTCAAGTCGTGGATGACGGACCGCGGTACCCTCTTCGGCCGCACGTGGTTCCGCGACATGGAGGCGGCAGACTTGGTCCACGTCAATGTCGACTGTGCCCGGTAAGCTGCGTCGAACTTGAATTCAGCTGACAGCAGTAACTTCCTCACGATGCTGCGCCCAATCATCCCCGACCCCTCGTTTCTCTTGTCAACATTTGCGTTCGAAGCCGCCTTATCCCCCAAAGGGTGAGTTCATCCTTGTTGATTCAGACCTGACACCAGCGCCATCAAACTTGCAAAGACCATCCTCTCAGAGGACCGCGACAACCTAGCGCTCTGGGACGGCTATGCACGTCTTGAGCGGCAGCGCGGAAAGGTTCAGGCGGCCCGACAGGTATATGTCACTGCCTTGCAGGCAGCGGCACAGCGCACATCGACTGTCGATTCAAAGCTTGACGAGAATGAACTCTGGGCGGCGTGGGCGGAAATGGAGTACGAGGAGGGCGAGGAGGACCGTTGCCTCGAGGTGCTCGTCTTGGCGACAAACGCGGCGCCGAACCTCGGTGCATTTGCCCAGCCAGGATATGCACCCCCTCGACCCTCCGCCGTGGCGCTGCTCAAAGCCAAGCAGGTGAGCTACCTGCTCCTGGAGTAGAACTAACATTCAGCACTTTGCAGGGTTGGCCAACTCCTCCGCCTCCATGCCTTCTCTCACCCTTGCGACGCTGTTCTCGGCAATTACCGTCTCGATCGAGTGTGCGCGCGACCAGCTGCTCGCTATCATCGCGGTGCTGCCTGACGGTCACCCGCAAGCAGAAGAGACCTACCAGCTGCTCACCCGTACTATCTACACACACAGCACGCGTCACGCCACCCCCGCAGCCACTGCGCGAGACGTACTCGAGGAGGCGATCGCCGCGTTCCCAAACAACACCATCTTCCTCTCGCTGTACCTCTGGGGCGAGACTGGCGGACGCGTGTATGGCCGTGTGCACCGGCTGGTGAACCAGCTCACGGGTACAGGAGAGGAAGGTGGTGGCGGTGCGGTCGCACTCATGTGGGCCGTATGGGCGGAAGCTGTGTCTGCCGGCACCATGTTCTGGTTCGGCGGGGCTGAGCGGGTGCGGCGCGCCCTGGACCGCGCTGTGAACACTGACCGGTGAGTTGCACAGCTGTTCGCCGCATCACATGTCCGCAGCCAAATGCTAACACACCACAGGGGTAAAAAGTCGCCGGCGCTCTGGATTCTGTACGTCGAGTTTGAGCTACTGCAGGAAAAGCCGCTCGCAGCCAAAGCCCTGCTTTACCGCGCGCTCGCGCACAACGGGGCGAGCAAGCAGCTGTATCTGCTAGCATTCTCGCAGCAGATGCGGAAGCTGTTCACGAACCGCGAGCTGCGCGCCCTCGGGGAGCTGATGGCGGAGCGTGGCGTACGCGTGCGCGTCCAGACCGAGAAGTTCTGGGAGGATGTGGATACTGAGGACGAGGAAGAGAGCGACGACGACGACGCAGGTCCCGGTCCTGGAGAGGACTACGAGTATGGGCTACTGCGCGACCGCGAGGTGCTCAAGCCGTACTAGAGCTGCCCGCGAGACGAGTTGCGAGTTGCGAGCCGTGGAATAAGCAGCGCATTCACAAGCAAGAGCTCGTTGGCCATAAGCCATAGGCAATCAGCATGTAGCATAGCATAGCATGAAGCTCGAGATTCCACTACTACCAGTCCAGGATATCCCCCCAAGTGGAGGCGGAGTCCCCAGCATGGATGCAGTGTGACGCCATTTGCTTCCGCGGCGTCATCCGCCAGCCGCAGGCCGGGGCCAGACCACGCCGCCATCAACACCCTTCTCGGATACGCGACTTGCGGCTGCGCGTTTACCACCCGACTCTCATTATTCGTTTTCTCTCCATCTCTCTCCCATCCACCACACTCACTCCCACATGACGCGCACAACGCACTACTCACACCCCACCAAGCAGTTCCCCGTATACTGCCTCGACTGGACCGAGGAGCGGACCGTCCTCCTCGGCGGAGGCGGAGGCGCGAGCAGGAGTGGCATAGCGAACAAGTTGGTGAGTGGGTGGCAACAGCTGTGATGAGGTGCATCGCAGGAATAGGATCGGGGCTGTGTCGTGCTGCTCGCATGCAGGGGAGGACACCATACTCCCAGCCGCCAGTAGCAGCCGCTTGTCACTTGACTGCATTTTTGTATTGCCGCGGTCTGCTCGCTGCCCTCTTCGGCCAGCAGATCCGACGGCTTGAACAGGGCCGGCTTTGTCAGCGGCTGACCCTTCACACCTACCTGTATGAGCCCCCACTGACACTCAGAAACTCGCCAAGGTCTCCCCAGACGGCCGTCGCGTCGAGCCTGTCTCCGAGCTCCTTCTCAGCAACCAGGAGGATGCCCCCATGACGCTGGCGCTGGACCGGAGTGTGAGTGTGATGTTGCGCCATTTGGCGGCCGCGGATGCAAGCAACGTTCGCGAAATCCGGAATCGTCTGACCCATGCCGCGCTGCTTCTTTCCCCTCTTCTTCCCACACTAACAACCCAGTCCTCGCAGCTCGTCACGGGCATCAACGGCTCACAGGCCGAGATCGAGGCCGGGCGGAATCCCAACGTCCGGATCTACTCGTACAAGGACAACGAGTGAGTGTGCCGTTGGAGCGAGAAGCGTGTCCGTTGTGGAGTCGACGGCTAGATGCTCTTCGGTATGAGTAGCATTGGGGCCAGCTCTGTGTCCACAGATAGACGCGGCGCATGCCGCTTATCTATACCAGAGATCCCTTGATTAGCGACATTGCTCGCAACCATGTATTTCATGTCTTCGCTTCCACTGACACGCACAGACTCACCCATGTCCGGTCACAGCAGACGATCAAGGCTGAGTGGTCCGACGATTATCCCTACCAGGTATGCTCCACGGCTCTGCATCTTCTGACACTGCGCAGAAGCTCACCGCGATCTCGGGTGACGGCGCGTACGTTGCCGCTGGCAGCACAGACAACCGGGTGGCGATTTTGGCGTTCCCGTCCCTTGACGAAGTCATTCCGCCGTTTGTGACCGAGGGCGGCGACGTTGTTGACCTGTGTTGGGGCGGCCCTGAGGGCGTGTGGCTCGCAGTCACTACCGCGGACAAGGTGGACGTGTACGACCTCGTCCCGCGCGAGAAGCTCCCGGCTCTCAACCTCCTTGCGTCCATCCCTGTCCCGACCGGCGAGGCAACACCGCTCTCGTTCCGCGCCGCACGCTTCGCACCGGAAACCACCCCTTCCCCTGCCATTCTCGCCGTGCTCAACTCGGCTCCGTCGCGCAAGGACCGCAAGGCCGCGCGCAAGGCGTTTGTTGCCAAGTTTGACACCGAGGGCGCAAAGGTCGAGGAGGTGGACGAGAAGGAGGCCAAGGATGAGACCGCGACAAAATCCAAGTCCATCAAGTGGTCGCTCGCCACCCGCCGCGAGGTCGCCCGCAAGCCGATCACCGTGTTTGACGTCTCGGCAGACGGCAGGCTCGTTGCCTTTGGCTGTTCGGACCTGAGCATCGGCATGATGGACGCCAAGACTCTTGCTGTGAGTAGCCACTTTCCGCGACCCGCTAACCCCAGCCCCTGCTCAAGATCCTCCAGGCGCACTCGTTCCCGCCTACGGCGCTCAAGTTTAACCCCACCGGCACGCTTCTCGTGTCGGCGAGCGCGGACAACACCATCCGCACCATTGTCGTCCCAGCCAGCTTTGGTGGCGGTGAGTTGGAAGCCTGAAAGACAACTAACCTCCAGCTCCGTCGTCGCTCGTCCTCATCATCCTTGCGCTCCTCGTCCTCATCATCGCCTTGCTGTTCCGCCAGTAGCTGTTGTAGCCTGCTAAGCTGTTGCGCAGACCGACTATCCATACATATCTTGCCTCCCACTAAGCTACAATAACTTTACTATCCATGCACCTGGTGTCCGCCCGGGAGGTCGGCGACACTGGGGTCGGGCTCGCCGAACAGGTTGAGCAAGAACGGCGGCCAGTCGGCAATGTTGGGGTCCGCGGCCATGTCAAACGTCGGCAGGTCGGGGAGAACGCCGAGGTCGGGGGCTTGGTCCATGAACAGGAAGCCCGAGTTTGGGGGCTTTGGGGCACCGTTCTGGGGTGCAAGCGAGCGGCTGGGCCCAGCGCCCATGGGGCTCGGGTTGGAGTTGGACGAGCCGACCGACTGGGGGCCGAGGTGCGGGTGGCTCCAGCGGTTGACAATCTCGGATGTGCTCTGTGCCGGGGACGAGAGGGGCAGCTTGGCGTTCTGACGCACCGGGGTGCGCACCTGCTGCAATGCCGTCTCGAGCCTGGTCGCGAGCGTGTGCCGCAGAGACGGGGCAGTCTGCTGCGTGCATGTCAACATGTTGAGATGGTTTTGAATGAGGTTCAGGTCCTCCTGGTCCGCCGCGCCGGCGGCCCACGCCTCGAGCAGCACCAGCGACGCGTTGGTCACCATCTGGCGTCAGCTTTACCCGGGATGCTTCACTCACGACAAGATCCCAGCTGCTCCACACCTCGAATCCGGATGCCTCGATCTTGAGCACAACGCGCGAGGACTCGAGGAGCTCCTCGCGCTCGCCGACGCTCGTGTATGCGACACCGCGCAACGGGAAGAAGATTGACAGAACAAACAGCTTGTGGAGGTGGTAGTTGAGCAGTATAATGGCACGGACGTAGAGGCTGGACGAGGTGGCTGCTGTCAGCTATATCGGAATCAATGTACCCACTTTCAGACGCCGAGAGCGAGTACCACGCGTCAATCTCAGATGCCCAGGCGCGGATCGCCGTCATATCGTCCGGGGCCGCGTTGATCTGCATTTGCATTGGCGCACCAGTGCAAACCGTTTCCCAGACGGTCGGCAGGCCGCGGCCGACAAAGCGCGGCATGCAGCGCTGCATTATCTGCAGCAGCTCACCAATTGAGCCGGCGGCGTCCTTGTCCGGGGGTGGGGCAAGAGCGGGGGAGAACGGGGGATCGGGCGGAGATGCAGGGAGCGCCGGGCAAATTAGATGGAGGGACGAGTGTTCGAGCTCGATAGTCTGGCGCGTCAGTTTGGGGCACGACGATTGTGATAGCGAGGAGGCCATTGGTTGCCAGTGAGACACTCACCCTCAAGCCTTCCCAGAGACCCCGCCACTCGGCTTGGCGTTTCCCGCGTTCCTCTGCCATACCGTCCAGCAGGAGACGGTACGCCGTGTTGACCCACATGCCAACAGTGTCCACCCATCCAACGGCCAGCAAGCCGACGAGGATGATGCCCAGCACGTCGTCCATGTTGCCGCTCACATTGCCCGACGGGGTGCCCTCGTCGATGCTCTTGCCGCGGATAGGGCAGTCGGGCACGGCGAGTGTGCCAATCGCACGGGTCAAGGCCTGAAAGTAGATTGGGCCATGGCGCGCGAGCTCGGCGGACGGGTGGTGCGCGGAAGCCACATACAGAATCGCCACCGCGAGAAGAGGCGTCGGGTGTGTAAACGACACCTGGCCGCTGAAGAAGTGCAGCCCCGGCATGTGCGAACGGAAGCTAGCCAATCAGCAGATGTAGTCCCTTGCTACTCACGACTCCCACAAACGGCCAACGTTGCTCGGGGCCCAGGCGGTGTCGGAAGCGAGGCGGGAGGGGAGCTCATTTTTCAAGCGGTCGACTGCCGCGAGCACACCAGAGTACTCTGGCGGGACATCTGAGCGCCTGTCTCCCTCCCTGTCTTCCTCGTCGCCGTCAAGGCCGAGGTCCAGCTCGAGGGTGTCGCGGATTGTGCCACGCGGGGCACCACGACGGGGGTCTCCTGCACTGCTCGAAGCAATCTGGCTGCCCGGCGCGATTCCTTGTAACTGCGCGATGAGGCTTTCGAAGCGTGCTTGGGTGGCTTCCAGAGACTTGATACGCGAGGTCACGTCGCTGCGCCAAAGCTCTGTGCAAGTGTGGGCCGGGTATGGGCCCGGCGACCATGGTCGGGCGGCGTTCGCACGCGGGACGAAATCACAGGTGGCACCGGTCCGACGGCATCGGCGACATCTGTCTGTTAGCTTCCTAGAGTACTCCACGTTGCTTCGTTGCAGCATACTCACGGCGGGTCAGTCGCGCCGATGCACTTCATCTTGAGCGAACGGCATCGCGCTGGTGGTCAGTTATGAACTGGAATGTGGAGGCCGGCTCACTGCATGCTTGGGAGGTCCTCCCAGTATTCAGCTTGCGCTTTT
This sequence comes from Apiotrichum akiyoshidainum, assembly GCA_002973495.1. Classification (NCBI taxonomy): domain Eukaryota; kingdom Fungi; phylum Basidiomycota; class Tremellomycetes; order Trichosporonales; family Trichosporonaceae; genus Apiotrichum; species Apiotrichum akiyoshidainum. Next base: position 92,434 of record PQXP01000025.1, read on the forward strand.
TGTTGCCACCGTTGTTTTGATCGGGGGGCGTGGTGCTCTGCCCATGATGCTGCGGCGACGTCTCGTCGGGGGGCGAGCCGTTATCCATGGTGCGTGGATGCATGCGCCGTGGGCGGGTTGGCTCTGGAGCTCACACAAGCGGAGCTGTTGTGTGGTTCGTGTCCTCACACCCCGTTGCGGTCTCACGGGGATACGATGATGCGAGCGCTCGGCGTGCGTGGGGTCAGCTGTGCTGGGCGGCGCGGGGATGGATGAGTCGGTGATCACTGTCGGGGATGCAGCTAGGTGATATGGATGGCGAGAGAGAGTGAGTGATGGTGTGGGTGGAAGATGAATCGATTCGTTGAGAACCAGCGCAAAGACAAACGCAAACCGGCACGAAGGGCGGTTGAGAATGCTAAATGAAAAAGTCGGATCTACTCAATCGATGGGATAAACTAGCTCTCAGCCCAACGCGCTTCAACCACCCGAAAACAGAGCAAGCAAATACCACCAATGCATATCCGCTGCGCAGCGTGCAACCTCCTCCTTTCCCTGCACCGCCGAGCATGGGCATGAGGCGGCGCCGGAAAAGCACCACGGCTTGTGTTTTGTATCCCCGAGTCGAGTATCTCATGCCCGGTGGTCTGCAGCCGCCGAGTCAACAGCCCCCCCCCCCCCCCASCACCACCTCCCGAGAAAGACATACACACAAAAGGTCATATCGCGCACGCCCCCAACAGCCGCCCGATCCCGCCCACCATCTCTCTCATCGGTGGTCTCAGCGGATCTTGCCTCATTACGTCTCTGCTAGCTTGTAGCGCATCGCGATAGCCCCATCGCCCTCCTGCTAGCCTCCCCTCTCCGGAGATCTCGCAGCGCACACACACAGCACAGCAACAACAACAACACAACAGCCGACCGTTGCAACACGGCGACCAGCTTGCAAAAGACTTCACCTTACCTCCTCGACGTCTTCGTCTCCGGCCTTGGTCTGAAAAGTATTCCACCTACCCGTCGACATTTATTCCCCCCGTTCTTGTTAGTCGCACCACTTGAACCAGCCCACCACCACCCACTCTCGCTTCTCCCTCCCCCCAACCCTCCATAATGCACTTCTCCACAAAACGCAGGTCGTGGCAGTCAAAGGCCAACACCACTCCCGTCGCTCCCTCGCCGCTCTCCCAGTCGGCGTCGGCGGCAGCTTCCGCTCCCACCCCCCCACCCCGCAACCCAGCTCGCAGCGTCTCTGTCCCCCTCATCGTCGTCCCCGAACAGAACATGCAACAGCAGGAGCCCTCCCCGACCCAACAGGCGTATCGCACTGCCCCGCCGTCCGCCTTTCGCAACTACTCGCGCCCCGCCCCCATTCCCGGCGTCAAAGGCAAGGAGCGTCAGCGCGAGCCCGATCTTCCGACTCCGTCGCGCTCCGGATGGGCCCAATGGCTCATGGACCCCCTCGAGGCCCGCCGCGGCGCCGAGGTATGGTCGCAGGGCGAGCGCGTCATCCTGGTTCTAGGAGGTGAGTAATCTCGCGCTGTGGACTGGTCTGTCGTGGACCCGCCCCTGTGGCTTATCCCATCGTGCTGCAGTTGGCTCGCGATAGAGGATCGAGTATACCCCAGGTACACTGCTGACCCCGTAGAACCGACCATTGCGACGCTGTCCCCGATGCTGTACTCACCCGTTTTCTCTAACACGCTCATCCTCGTCGGCAGCATTCAGCCCCTGCCCGAGATTGAGTCGCTCACCTCGCCCTCGCACCTCATGAGCTTGGACGACGGCCGTACAATGTACCCTACCATCCTGCCGTTCCAGCCGGCCCCCGGCTCCCTCAAGGGCGCAGAGCACCCGCTGCACACCATCCTCAAGCAGGCGACTCTGCTTGCCGAAAACCACAAGCAGGCCCTATCCAGCCCCGACGCCGCATCCCGCGGCTCCCGCCCTTCTTCGTGGGCGTCTGGACGCTCGCGCCGCAACTCGAACACGTCCACCGCGGGAACAATGACACCCCCGCTCCAGCAGTCTGGCGGTAAGCGTTTCGGCACCTGGGGCCGCCGCTCTGCAGTGTCGTCTCCCATGGTGTCGCCCAGCGGCTCGCACACAGACTTGTCGCGCATCGCATCGCAGACTGGAAAGGGCCGCACCCCCAGCATCATGAGTGTCCCCGTGGATCGCCCGCGCACTATTCGCCGTATCTCGTCCTTCCTCGGCAAGGAAGACCCCCGCGTGTGCGAGGGATCGCCCTTTGACGCCGTCATCGACTTTATCCCCTCGGCCGGCCCCTATGCCGACACCCGCCGTGTACTCCACGACATGCTCCAGCACGCCACCGTCCTCACCACGGCTGTCCTCCCGATCATGACAACGGCTGCCACCAGCAACAGTGTGTCGGCTGCCACAGCCCTGACCGAGCTCGCTCCGTTGTCGGTCCTCCACATTGTGCCGTCAGACGCGCCTCCTGCCCTCGCTCCAGTCATCGAGCGCTTCCTGATGCCTCTCCTTCCTCTAGCGTCGGCCCGCACCCGCCGCCCGCTCTTTGGCTGCATCACTGGCCCAGGACCCTGGATGGAGACCATCCCCGACTCGAACGGCGGCGCGCCACTCCCGGCCGCCGAGATCCTCATGTTTGGTGGTCTCCGCAGTCTTGTGGAGAACAATCTCCGCCCCCAGGCACTCTTATCCAGCTGGGACAACTGCGTCACATCGCATGGCACACTTGTCGAGGCGTCGCAGCGCGAGGAGGACTCGCCTCCCTCGGCCTTTTCTCGCCGTGCTTCCTCGCAGGCGCTCTCTGAGCTTCGCACCGCACAGGTCGACCGTGGCGCCCCGCTGTACATTCCCGGCGGTATCAACACCTCGCCCACGTCCCCTACGCGCGCCCTCCCTCCTGGCGCCATGCCTCCCGTTGTGCGCTCAACGTCGTCGCGCGCAATTTCGCCTACCCTGACGCCTCTACGCACCCAGCTGGAGACGTCGGCGTCGAGCTCCACCTCGTCCAAGAGCTCCGGATCCCGCTTTGACCCACGCAACGCCAGCTCGTTCGCGTCCTCTGAGCTCCAGTCGCCCATCTCGCTGCAAGAGGGCAAGCCCGCGCCCGCTGCCGCTCCGCGCTCCCCCTCGGGCCTGCGCAACTCGCTCAACGCCGTATTTCAGACTTCGCCGCCGACACCCGAGCTAGACCCCAGCTCTTCGTCGTGCTCCTCCTCGTCTGTCCTCGAGGTCCCGACCGAGATCGCCCCCTCTGCGACCCGCAACATGCCCTCGGCTCCCAACGGCAAGCCCGCCATCCCCAAGTCTAGGACCCTGAGCAACCTCTTCCGCCGCTCGCGCTCTGGCGTCAAGGCATAGGGTGCTACGCGCACATGACAGTGTCGCTGCAAGCCATCTTCCCATCATCTCATTCATTCTATCGTTCCTTTCGTTCGCTCAAAGCTTTTTACTCTACGGACAATTTGCCAAGACAAGACTGGCCACTGCCCGGCACACCGCCGGTCGTCCAGTCGCCGGGCATCACACCACCAATAGTACCTCTCTCCCTACCGCACTCATAAGTTTTCCCACTCTCCCCACTAGCACCACTACCCAACAGCACTTGACACCACCACCCACACCACAAACGGACTCGCCTGAACACTCGGCACGCCCCGGCATACACCTGCCCCCCGTCAAGCGACCCTCCCACCCCCACGTATTAACGAGTACAGTAACAAGTAATGCATGGATTGAACTAGACCAGTGTGCGGGTAGTTGCCAGACACGGGCCCGACCGACATTACTGACACCGGCACCGGCACGCCGGCACGGCGGAAGTGACATGGCCAGTCACTATTATTAGCGCACTGCGCTGCGCTCTCCCCTGTACCCCTCCCCGTGCGCCCTGCACGACCTGGGCGCACTGTACGACCGGGACAAGCACCTCGAACCCGGACCTGACCTGGAACTGGAACTGGACCTGGAACTGGAACTGGAACTGGAACTGACACTGACGGGAGCCGAAACTACACGGGGGCAGGTAGGGGCACGGACGGACACGAACGTGGAGCCACAGAGCTAGGGTGCAGATCGACAGACACGGCAGGCGCACGCGGCAGGCCGGAACAGGAGGCGCCAAGGGAGCAGCACCGCAGAGCACCCAGAGACGAGCACGAGCACGAGGACAGGACGAGCGCGAGGGGACACGGCCGATCAAGTGGACGGAGCGACGACGGCCTCGGCGGCGACGACGCGTTTCCGTTTCTGTTTCTGTTTTCGTTTCCGTTTCCGTTTCCGTCTTGGTCTTGTCGAGCTACGCCGTGTTCTCCGTATTCGACCCGCCGACGCGTCGCTGCTGCGCGGGTGCGTGCGCGCAAGTGCTCGTCAACTGCGGTGTGTGGTGCATCGCGGCGTCGCAGCTCGTCTCGGCGCCAAGCGCCAAGCGCCAGCGGCCCGGCGTGTCCGCGCAGCTGCGGGGCGGACGCGGCGCAGGCGCAGGCGCAGGCAGGCGCAGGCGCATGGGGACGCGCAGGTACGGTGCAAGCGGTGCATGTCCAGGTGCAGCACTGCAGGCCGGGCGCGGTGGCGCAGGGTGGTGCCGATACGACCGCAATGGTTGTGGGAACGGGCGAGCACACGGCGTGCAGGAGCAACTTGGCACTCGCGCTCGGCGCTGTGTCGTCCCGTGCCACACTCCATGACGCAGCAAGTGGCGCCGTGGCGGTGCGGGCGCGCCGTGCCCTGTATTGCTGATGTCTGGTCTGGCACACGTGCTCGTGCGCCGCGCCGCGCCGGGCTCCCGGACGCCGCGTTACGTGATGGACACATCTCACGCCGCGGGCATGCTGTCCCGCTGCAGCTGCAGCCGTGCATGCGTGTGGTGGCTCGCGTACGGCGGACGGCCCGCTGGCTCGGCGAGCCGTGCCGATCCTGGGCGCCTCGGCCCCCGGGACGGTTCCGGAACCGGTGCCGTTCGGTGCCCTGCCTGATCGCCGAGGACGGGCGCTGCCGACCTCGATGACGCTGCGGGTCCCCGGCGGGCACGGCGCCGGCGCCCGACGAGGGGCGCGAGCGCGAGGCGGCGTGGCTCGATGACGCTGCAACTGATGATTCCGGAGGGACGGCTGCTCGATCAGGAATGGATCGTTTTCGGTGCACGCGGTGCGTGGGTGGGTGGGTGGTGGCGGGGTGCCTGGTTTGCGCGCTGCGCATTCCGTGGTGGCAGTCACTGCAGTTTGCAGCATCTGTCCATCATCATCACTCCTCTTCTCACTCCTGCCAGCGCATGCATATCGTCGAATCATCACGATCAAGCCGCGCAGCACGATCGATTCCGCTGCCCAGCCCACTCGCAGTCTCCAGTGTTGCAGCCAGCGCTGGCAGTCACCTCGCCTGGCTGCATTACGTCATTGCTCATATCGGACTATGCGGGGTCCCTCCAGAAGGGGCAATAAGCATTCGGCTCTCGTAATCCACCATCCCTCCGTGTCCCTCTGCAGTTGTCACTCGGTTCGGATGTATGGAAAGGAGGCTGGAGGCTGGACACTGGGGGGGGGGGGCAGAAACGGCAGCAACGTTCTCTTCCGCCCAGGAAACACTCGTCGCACCCGCACCACCGCCAAGCGACACGGATGGCCTTCGGAAGTAGGTGCCAAGGCGCGGATGGTACAAGACGACGAGCGCTGCAGCTGCCAAGAGCCATGCGCCGTGCGCCGCCCCGTCCGCGAGGCGGTCCGCAACTGGAGCTCTGGAGGCGCGCATGGCGTATGCATCTCGCAGCTTGAGCCGCAGCCTGCAGCCAGCTATCGAGCCCCCGAACTGCGACCGATGCTCGTTGCCAGATACCTTGTCAGTGATCCAGTGACGTGATCATGTGCGGTAGCCGGCCGTCGTCATTCCTTCCACTTGTCACTGCCCCCAGGACCATGACGCCCACTCTCTCGCGAGCTGCCGGTTCCGTCGGATACCTGGCCGCCTGCTTCTGCGCCTGCCTTATCTGGGCCGGCAGATAGCACATGGCGGCAACTTGGCGCGCACTGGCGGATGGCGGATGGCGGAATCGTGTGGGATTGGGATATCGTGCGTGCGACGAGTGAAAGGGCACGGCGCAGTCACCCATGACAAAGTTTGGGCAAACTCTCGTCGTCTCCTCTCGGCATGTTCACACTTGCCCGGCCACTTGCAGCTTGATGCTGGCATAACTGCCAGGTGCAGCTGCCAAGCGCAGCCAGCCTGCCTGCCCTCCACGCGCCGCAGGAGCTGTCACCGCCCCAAGTGGTCGAGAACAAGCCGCTCCACCACAATCCAGAACACCGAACGGGGGGGTGGTCCTGGCGATCCAGGCTGGAGAACATGGGACAAGGGGGCACTGCCCTGTCCTACCGACTGGCGGCGTACTACGTCGTCCACCGACAGAACAGGTGTAATGTAATGTAATGTAATGTTGTCGCTTTGACGAACAATCTTACCACCACCACCACCACCTCCTCCTCCTCCTTGTCAGAACTTGTACTGCGACAGCCCCGACCAAGACCGCCGTGCCCTATTCCGCTGCGCTTCATACGGTCTCCTGTCGCGCCGTCTCGTATCCTGTCCCGCACCACCTCTCTCCACCGCGCACCTCTCTGGCGGACGGCACGCAACGGCGAGCGAGCAAGAACGGAACAGAACGCTGGGAACTTTGACATTGGCGTCGATTTTGGCAGCAGCCGACTGACTGACCGCGAGCCACGGGACACTGGACACTGGACAGAACTCGGGTAGATTGAAGACGCCAACAGCAGATGCTCCGTCTAGCCCTCGCCGCACTGGTCGGCGCGGCGGCGGTGCACGCTGCGCCGCCGGGCAAGCCGCCGCGCGATCACGACCTGGACCCCGGCGCCAGCGTACAGCGCCAACCCCCCACCCACAATGGGAACCACAACCACGACCACCGCCACGACCACCGCCAGACTGCGTTCCCGCCACTGCCACTGCCACTGCCACCGCCCCCGCCGTCTCCGCCAGACCTCACCACGCGCGCAAACGACGCAATAACGTGCACGCATGCTGCCGACTTCGACTCAAGACCAGAGTCCAAGTCGTCAGAGTCCCCGACGCAGACGACGTGGGCTGCGCGCACCTCTCGGGCGCGGCCGGCCGCCGCTGGAGGGAAACGGCCGCACGGCCAGAGGACAACAGGACAGCACGAGACGCAAGCCAAGCCGCCGGAAACGAACATCAGGGAACTGGAGCGCGATGCGCTCGTCCAGCACCTCCGGGCCGTAGGCGCCAAGCATGCGGCGGTGCTCGGGACGCGGCGCCTCGCTGAGCGCGCCGCCTGGCCGGTAGAGTGAGTGTGACTCTGGCCTCGGATGTGGGGCTGGGGAGCAATGTTGCTACAGCTGGGGCGGTACTGACGGCAGCGTCACGAACGTCTACCGCGACCTGTCGTACACTGTCGAGATTGAGATCGGGTGAGTCGATCGTGGCCCGAGCGGAACGTCCGCCCAGAAGCAGAAGCAGAAGCAGAAGCAGAAGCAGGCTGCACATCAACGCACAATGCAGAGCAGACCTGACATACAGAACGCCGCCGCAGACGATCAACGTTACGATCGACACGGGCTCGACGACGCTGTGGGTGTACGAGTCGTGCGACGACCACGCCTGCAGCTCCGTCACGACGTTTGACGGCAGTGCGTCCAGCACGTTTGTCGACAAGGGCAGCGACTTTGTGCAGGACTATGGCGTCGGCGGCGTCGAGGGCATCCTGGGCACCGACGTCGTGTCCATTGCGAACAACACTGTGCCGCAGCAGCAGTTTGGTGAGTGCGGCGTGGGTGTGAGAGTGCACCGGGCACCGACATCGGGGGAGGGGCCACGGGCCCCGGTCTTGGCGCCCGCCCGCAGCTGGACTGCATGCTGGGCACGGGGCACCTGACGCATTGCGAGTGCCACACCGCCTCGCGGTCATTGAACGGCGTGCTCGTCATCGCCAGTCTCGGCACTGCGCCGGGGCGCGTTCCAGCGGCTGCCGTGACGTGCCAGTCTTCACAGCCGGGGTATGGACTGACAGCAGGCCTCGTGACGTACCGCGACAAGGACGGCGTGGGCGCTCTCAAGGGCAGCACGAAGAGCGGGCTGTTAGGTCTCGGCTGGCCGTCGGGGGGCATCGGGCACGACGTACGGTCGTGGTGGGCGGAGAGCACCCGCGTGCAGATGTGGGACTCGCCGCTGTTCGCCGTGCACCTTGCGCGCGACCTCGACCACAACCGGAAGAACTTTGAGGTGCCGGGCGGCACGCTCACTCTGGGGTATGTACCGCTGCTACTGGGCATTTGTGTGTGGGTCTGACGGCAGCGGCATCAACCCCGCACTCTTCCGGGGCGACATCAACTACGTCCCCGCGGTGCGCGACACGACAGTGTACTGGCAGGTCCCGCTGCAGGGCGCGACGGTCAACGACATCCCCGTGGCAGTGGACGTGGACGGCGCGCAGCCCCTGGCGATCATCGACACGGGCACGACCGTGGCGCTCGGCGCGCGCGACGCCGTCGCAGAAATCTACGCAAACATCCCCGGTGCGACGGTCGACGAGGACGTCACGTTCTCGATGCTTGGGTACGACGCAGAGGTGTACACTTTCCCGTGCACCTCCATCTCTGCGCTGCCGAAAGTCAGCCTCACGTTTGGCGGCGTCGCGTACCCCATCTATCCCCCGGACCTGGTCGTCGCGGTCAACGACACGACGTGCACGGGCGCGCTACTGGGTCTCGTCAGGTGAGTGCGCCTCGAGCAGCGAGCAAACATGGCGGAGCGAGATGCGCTACCGCGACCGAAACGGCTCATCACCGTGCTGCATCTCGCACAGAGTCCGAGTATCCGCTGCCCTCTGCATGGTTCTGACCCCGCAGCGAAACCAACATCTGGCTCCTCGGCGACACGTTCCTCAAGAACGTGTACAGCGTCTACCGGTACGACCCGCCGTCGGTGGGCTTTGCGCCCCTGATGCCGGCGCACGACGCGCGGTACCGGACCGACGACATCCAGGCGCTCGCGGGCCAGAACGTCATCTACTTTGACTCGCGCACCGAGGGGTCCTCGGACGGCGTGCACTTTACGTCCGGGACGGGCGCGCGCGTCGCGACGACGGGCACTGCGGCGGCGACGGACAGCGGCGGCGACCACGGCCCCGCGGCGGCGGCGCACTCGACGCTCCCGTCCACGGCCCGCCGGTCGCCGACCATCCCGGCGCTCATGGGCGTCGCGGCGTGGTTTGCCCTCTGGGTCATGGCATAGCAGAGGAGGGACGTTCGGCTGCATGGACGCCGCAACCAAAACGAGAGACAGAACACGGACAGGTCACAGTTGATGTGACTGCCGGTGAGAGGTGAGAGATATCAGGAGACCAGTGTGTAGCGCCTTAGAGGTTGTAGAACGGACACTGGAGATTACTGTGCATATAGTCAATGTATTCTGGCATGTTAGTGCACGAGGCGAGTGAGCCGCACATGTGTGTTGCATAACTGCTATTTTGCTTTCCTGCTACTTCTATGGCCGGGTTAGACCTGGAGGCCGGCCATGCGGTTCGCGAGGCCGCCAGCGGGCTTGGCAGTGACGGGCCAGATGACAAGGCGGCCATCCTTTCCGGCGGTGTAGACCTTGGACACGCTGCCCGCCTGGTCCCACTCGTAGGGCTGGACGACGGTGATCGAGTTCTGGTGGACAGTCAGGAGGTGGCCGTCGGCGCCGACGGCGGCCGAGCCGGGAGCGCCCGAGAGGTTGAGGTTGGGCTTTGCCTGGCCGCGCGAGTCGGCCTGGCGGAAGAGGTTGAAGGCCTCGTTGTTGAGGCGGCCGGGGGCGGGGCCGCGCGCACCGGTCGCGTTGGGGGTGAGGCCGCGTGAGCCAGCCTGGGCGGGGTCGTCGAGCGAGTGCGAAAACTCCCAGCCGTTGGCGCCGACGGCGAACACGGTAGGCTGGCAGTCATGGCCGGCAGCAATGAGCGACTCCTCAGAGGTAAAGGAGAGCGAAAGGTACGGGAGAGTCTGGGTGCGGACGGTGATGTGCGCCTGGGGCTCGAGACCGGGACCAGCGGGGTACACGAGGTTGACGGCCGAGTCGTGCGAGACGTAGCCGAGAATGTTGCCCGAGGGGGAAAAGGCAACGTCGTGGACCCAGCCGCCGTTGGGCGAGCGGAACTCGCCGCAGATGGTGCCAAAGGGGAGACGGTCGCCCCAGACGGTGGGCTCGGGCTTGGAGTCGACGCCCTTGATGTAGGCGGAGAAGACGTACGACTTGGCGTCGGCGGTGCCGGCGGCAAGGAGGACGTTGTTCTGGTGCCAGTCGATCGAGAGCACGGTGGAGCGGAGAGGCTTCTTGACGTGCTTGGAGACCCACCAGTTGTTCTCCTCGTCAAACGAGCAGACGGCAATGGCCCTGGCACCCGAGCCGACGGCAAACTTGTCCTCGTTCGGGCTCCACTTGACGCAGGTGGCGGCGCGGTTGATGCGGAGCAGCACGAGGGCGGGCTTCCACTCGCCGTTGGGCTGGAGGGTCCACACGTAGGCGTTGCGGTCCTGCGAGCAGGTCACGATGCGGTTAGTGTGGGGCGCCCACGAGATGGCGGTAATGAGCTTGTCGTGCTGGGTGGGTTAGTGGTGCGTAGGCTAGGCAGCATCAGGAGTTGGCGGATGGCACTTACCTCGGAAAGAGTGGTCTGGAGGTCCCACTCCGAAGCGCCGCGAGTGTAGATCTGCGCCGAGTTGTTGTTGGGCGAGACGGCGACCTCTGAATGTTAGCGGTGCTTGGAGCCGGCATACGCACGAGAGCGGTCGGGGCCAAAGGCGACGCCGGTGAGGGGGCCGAGGGAGAGCTGGAAGACTTCGGGGGCGGACATTGTGGGGAAGAGAGAAGGGGAGGGGAGGGCAGAGGACTAGCAGTCTACTCTGTGTCGGAGGTGATGCAGTGGATAGAGTTGATGGTGATGGCGACGACGATGATGGTGATGGTGATGATGCGGTGCGGGGGTTGTGCGTGGACTGCCCTGGCTGGCCATGACGTTGTAGCGAGCCTAAARTRKG
>PQXP01000136.1:0-60412 GCA_002973495.1 Apiotrichum akiyoshidainum
GGGTGGTAGGGAGGAGGTGATTTGTTGTTTACGAGCAACCCATCAGAAGTGAGCGAGTCAAAGCAGTCGCAGTCCGAAGTCCACAAGAGTCGCTGCCCGTGCCTCTGACGGAATCAAATATCAAACTCCGATACTCCGTGTTAATAAGTTGATTAACCAGAATCCTAATTGAACCAACTTTTTTTTCTAATGGCGCCAGTTGTAAATGGGGCTTTTTTTTTTCGGCCCTGGGCTGTAATGTTCCCTTTTGGCTTGTCTCGCATCCATAGAGTGGTGAGTGTGGTCGTCGCCGTCACTGGTCACTGGTCACTGGTGTGGGCTGCCTCCTCGCCGTCGTCCCTCTCCCTCTCCCTCTTTGTTATCCACCCCTCTCCTCTCCTCTTCCACTCACCCACTCCGCTCTCTCTTCAACGCATTCATCAACAGCGCCTCGCCGCTACCACTCCACTCAACCCACAACACCAACGCATCCACTAGCCGTGAGTCGCCCCTCCCCCTCCCCGTCCTCCCTCGGCCTCCCCCCTCGCCGCCCGTCGCATTTTGTTCCTCGGATGTGGATGTTGCTTTCGTCTGCCCGCCGCCCGGCGCTCCCAACAACCAACCACACTCGTCATGTCCCCATGCGCCCACCCATCACCACCACTTGCCTTGCACGCCTCGCATTGCTCCCACTCACTCACCCCCCCCCCTCGTGTGACGCGCGCGTTTTTCCAACCTCCATATACCTCTCCTGAACGCACCACCACCATAATTTTTCCCTCCCCCGCGACGCGTCCTCTGTTTATCCTCCCTCTAACACCTCCCAGATGTCCATGCACTTTGCCCCCCAATGGGTCAAGCCCATCAAGCCAACGGGCTCGCTCATCAACCCCACGAACGACGCCCCTCTCCAGCAGCTGCCCTCAAAGGCCGCTGCTCCGGCCTCGCCTTTCCCCGCACTCGGCCAGCCGCGCTCCGGCTCTCCGACCACGATTGTGCCGCCAGCCAACCCCCCTCTGTCGTACTCGCGCGTCACCCACACCCCGGCTTCGCCTTCGATGCCCGGCGAAGGCTACTTCCCTTACCCCGGTGACGGGAACATGGAGGCCAACCCCAGCCCCTTCCCCTTCCGCTACAGCCGTGATCAGATTCTCGCGGTCTGGGACGAGGAAAAGGTCAAAGAGCGCCCCATCGAGCTGCTGCAGCTGGCCGAGAGCGGCGCCGTCATCGTGAGCCAGAACGTTGTCAAGCCCGTGGGCCTGCGCGATCTCTCCGAGCTCGAGAAGAAGGTAAGAAAGCAACAGCCAATCATTTCACCGTCATGCTGATCCACCCTTCCGCCAGCTGCTTTCGACTTCGGTTCACCCTCCCATGCCGACTCGCCGCCCGCAGACGCACAATAGCAACAATAACAACACCAATCTCAGCGTCAACTCGCACGTCGACCCCGCGTCTCCTATGCGTCGCCAGCCCCAGGCGGCCGCAAAGGACGGAGCGGCCATCCAGTCTCCCGTGACTGGTCGCGCCCCCTTCGGTGGCTTTGGTCGCGGCGAGGGCGGTGTCTTTGGCGGCGCCAAGTTTAGCGGTGCCCTCGCCGACGGCGGAGGTAGCGGCGGCGCCGCCGGTCGCCAGCCTGGCTCCATCGGAGGCGGCTTTGGCGGAGTCGCGAAGCGCACCACTCGCCGCGAGGCCGGTGCCAGCGGTGACGACCAGCTACGCTCGTCGGCCGCCTCCACCTGGCGCTCGGCGCGCAACCAGTCGGGCACGTTTGAGGGTGTGCTCGGCTTTGGTGGTAGCGCCGCTCCCGCGAACGCTGGCCAAAATGACCTCCCCAACGGCAGGCCCGACGACGACGGCTCGTGGGGCGCCGCTGCGGGCCAGCGCAAGTGGCGTGCCGCCCAGCAGGACGAGCTCAAGTCGGACATTGACTCGGCCCCTGCTGAGCCCGCCCCGGCCCCCGTCGAGGCCCACCGCGAGGTGACCCCGGTTCAGCAGCAGCCCCAGCAGCAGCACGTCCCGACCTCGCAAACGCCCCAGCCGCAGGAGCTCGGTGCCATCAACTGGTACTACCGCGACCCCAACGGCCAGGAGCAGGGCCCCTTCACCGGCAACCAGATGCACGAGTGGTACTCGCACTCGTACTTCAAGGACGACCTGCCTGTCCGCCGCGAGAACGAGACGTCGTTCCACAGCCTCGCCGAGCTCAAGACGAACACTGGAAACGCCGTTCAGCCCTTCCTCTCGGTCGTCCGTCCTCGCCTCCCCCCCAACCTCCCCATCCCCCTCTCCGCTCTCCACGGCGGCGTCGCCCCCGGCGCCATGCCCTCGCCCACCCTCAACGACTCGTTCCACCGCCTCAACCTCCAGGGCATGCCCCCCCAGCAGCAGCCTTACCACCCTAACGCTCCTTTCGGCAACCAGTACCAGCCCCAGTTCAACGGCGCGCCTGCTTACCAGCAGCCGTGGAACCCCGCCCCCGGCCCTCACACCCCCGGCCGCATGAACACCGCCTTTGGTTCCATTGGCGGCCAGCAGGGCTACCCCTCGTACGGTGCCGCCATTGGCACCCGCGGTCCCGACATGTTTGGTCCTTCCACCATTGGCCAGCCCTCCACCTGGGGCGCCCCTAACCCTGTCGCCGCCTGGCAGCACCAGGTCCCCGTCCCCGGCCCCGCCCCCATCCACGCCCCGATGCCCCAGCAGATGCCCATGGACGCCCCCCAGGACTACTTCCCCGTCGAGCAGGTGATGCCTGTCCAGCAGCCCGTCCAGGAGTACGTCGACCAGCAGATTCAGCACCAGCAGCAGCCCGAACTCTCGCCCGCCCAGGCTACCCTCCCCATTGAGACTGAGCAGTACGATGAGCTCGAGCAGCAGTTTGCCGCCGAGGCCGCCGCCGACGAGCAGCAGCCCCAGTCAGAGTACGTCGAGTCGGAGGTCGCGGAGGAGATCCAGGACTCGGAGGCCGAGGTCGAGGACCAGCTCGACGAGGAGGAGGAATATGAGGAGGATGAGGAGATTGTCGAGTCCGAGCCCGTCAAGCCCGCTGCCTCCGCCTGGGGCAAGCCTGGCAAGGCTCCCGCCCAGGAGTCTGTGTCTGCCGACCCTACCCCCGCTGCCGCTGCTGCCGCCTCGAAGCTTCCCCCCGCCCCCGCTTCCCTCCCTCCCAAGCCCGTCGCTGCTCCCAAGGCCGCCGAGCCCGCTTCCCCCACCACCGCCTCCCCCACCACCGCCTCTCCCACCGTCGAGCGCGCCACTCCCAAGCCCGCTCCTTGGGCTGCCCAGCCCGCTGCCACTACCGGCCCCTCGCTTCGTGAGATCCAGGAAGCCGAGGCCCGCCACGCCGAGGCTCGCAAGATTGCCCGCGCCGAGGCTCGCGCTTCCGCCTCGCCTGCCCCCGTCTCGTCCGACGACGCCACCATCAGCACCCTCTCTTGGGGTCTCCCCCAGCAGGGTTCCAAGGGCAACACCGCCATCGCCCCCGTTTCTTCCTCCACTCCCCCCGCTCCCGCCTGGGGAGGTGCCGCTGACGGTCCCCGCAAGACTCTGAAGCAGATCCAGGAGGAGGAGGAGAAGCGCAAGCACAAGCAGGAGGCGCAGGTCCGCGCCGCCCAGCAGGCGGCCGGCACCCAGGCCAAGCGTGGCTACGCCGACCTTGCCGCTCACTCCACCCCCTCGCCCGCTCAGGCTGCCGCTGCCGCTGCTCAGGGCTGGACCACCGTCGGTGCTGCTGGCAAGGTTGCCGCCGCTCCCCCCAAGCCCGCTTCTGCTCCCGTCGTCTCCAAGACTGTCGTGCAGCCCAAGCCTGCCGTCGTCAGCGCTGCCCCCTCGGTCCCCAAGCCCATTGCTAAGGCTAGCAACGGTTCCGACGACCCTACCCAGCCCTCGATCGAGTTTATCCGCTGGACCAAGCAGTCGCTTACTGGTCTTACCGTCAACGTCGACGACTTTATCCAGATGCTCCTCCAGTTCCCCATTGACCCCCCGGCCTCGTCCCGCAACGACGTTCTCGAAATCATCTCCGACTCGGTCTACGCCTCGAGCAGCACCCTTGACGGCCGCCGCTTTGCGCAGGAGTTCTTCACCAAGCGCAAGGCCGACGCCCAGCGCAACGCCACCGCTTCGCGCCCCGTCCAGAAGGTCACCTCGCTCGCCGACGTCCTCAAGACCCAGCCCAAGGCTCCCGCCGCCGACCTTGGCTTCAAGGTTGTCAAGACTAAGAAGAACCGCCGCAACTAAGACATTATCTGTAGGAGGGAGTGCATATTTGTTCATCTGAGCGCGCTCCTTGCACCGTATGCATCCGTGCGCGCATTTTGCACTGCTGTGTGAGGGTACTGATCGAATCATGTCATCCGTATTGTGCTATCGTATCGTCTGCGTGTGTCGTCCTACTCGTCGTCCACCTCCATCCACTCGTCGCCATCCGCGTCAAAGCCAAGCAGCGCGGGGTCGACGCCGAGGCGCAGAAGCATCGCTCCGCGGTCCCAGACGGGCCTGGGCTCGCTGCGGTCAGCTAACAGCACGGAAGGGATAGCTTACCTCTCCTCATCAGACATGCCCTCGCCTTCTTCCACCGATCCACCATGCTCCTCGCCCATCTTCCTTCCCTCGCCCTCCCCGCCGCTCTCGTCCCATCCCCAGCCGGAAAACGCAGGCCTGATCTCCACCTGCTCGGGGGCAAGCAGCGCAAAGAGCCTGTCGGCGACCTCGCGGCCTGCCCTGCGCCAGACACACACCAGGCGCTGGACGCGGGCGTCCTCGTCCGGACTCGACACGTACCGCACCGCCTGCCGGAGCGTGCGGAGGCGCGCCTCGAGGCACGCGGCCAGCGCGGCGTCCGGGTCGCGGTAGCAGCGCTTCTTGGGCGCAGGCGTCACGGTGGAGGATGGGCCGGACAAGGGGCGGAAGGACTGGCGCGCGCGCGCGCCCGCACTCGCGGGCCTGCTTGAGACTGCGGGCGTGATGGGTGTGGTCGGCATGGTGCCTGGGGTGGTTGCCGGGGAGGAAGCAGAGGGAGAGCCAGAAGCAACAAGGGACGGAGGCGAGGACGCCGCGGGAAGCGGAATGTGCTTCTTTGGAGCTGGGGCAAGGGGAGGAATGCGCGACGGGGGGCGGAACGGGCGCTTCAGCACCCGAGTGCTGTCGTACTGAGGGTCAGCTGGACATTTACCTTAGCGAGCTGCACCCACCTTGTCGTCGCTCGTCTCGGGCTGGCGAACGTGCGAGCCCTGGTGTCCGGGCGTCTTTCCGACGGCCCACTGTCCGCCGAGCCGAGGCTCAGCTTCGTCGTCCTCATCGTCCGAGAGGGCCTTCCTCTTCTGTGCGCGCGCGAGTGTGATCTGGCGCTTGGGAATAATGTTGCGGGGACGGGGGTCTTGAACGACCGGCTCCTCAGGTTCTGGCTCCGGGGAAGGCGAAGCCGAGGGAAGCGAGGAAGGCAGCGATGAAGGTGCACTGGAGCGTCCACTGGACGGCGCGGGAGAGGCGCGCGACGGAGCGAGCAGGAACTTGATGGGCGGGAGGCGCGCGACAGGGAACAGGCGGGCGGGGCGCTCGCCAGTCGGGGTCGGCGACGCCGGGGACGCCAGGCGATGTCCAACAGTGGGAGAGACCGAACGGAGGCGAGCCTCGGGGGGCGCGGGCAAAATAAAGCGGTTGATGGCCATGAGGGGGTTGGGCTGCATGGGAGCGCACAGCTCGTCGATCGGTGTACGGACCTCCTGGGGAGAGCTCGGGCGCGCGCTGTCAATGTGCGGGGTAGCTTCGAGAACTCGACCAGAGTGGGTCATGTCCTCCATCTCTACGTCCGCGAGGGGGGCAGGGCCTGCAGTTGTTTCGCGGTCTTCCTCGATAGCCTTCGTAGCGGCCGGATCCTCGATGGCAACGAGCGATGCGGGCGGTAGCGTCGCAATGGGGAGCTCCAGCAGGGCGGGCGGCGCTGGGAGGGCCCAAGGGCTGAACAGGGGTACATGCGGGTTGATTGTCAAGCCCTTTGAGAGGTCAAGGAGGAAGGTGTCGACGACAGGTAAGGAAGGCATTGTAAGTGGGCTGTTGACACGGGTGTCCATTGTCTCGTTGGAGAGGCTGAGCTTGAAGTCTGCGTGATGAGCTGCGGCGACCCCTGCGTCTATATCGCTGCTTGGCTCTTGATCAGATAGAGGTCGTGGCTGTTCGCCAGCTGCGGGAGCCGTGAGCCATCGTGAGGAAGGTGAGCCGAGTAATGGAAGAGGTGGAAAGAGTGGGGGGCGCCAGAGGATGAGGGCGCTGCCGCGTTCGGTGTCGCTCATGGGAGTCAATAGCAGTGGGTGGGTGGGAGAGCGGGGCAGTGTGGAGAATGGAGGCAACGGCAAACGGCAAAGAGGAGAGAGGAATGAATAAATGCCAAAAGAGTCAATAGAGATGGTGGGAAAGATGTCTTCCTCGCCTCGTCAGCTTGCCAAGTTTTGTGTCTTCCTCGCCATTACTGATCTTGCTCACCGCCTTCCCTCTCGACACAGTCAACCACCAGACTTATTCCTCGTCCACCTTTGTCCACGCCGCGCTTACCGCCCTCCTCCTATGTCACCTTCATCCCACAATGTGTTGTCGCTGTCGCAGATGCTGTCGTCGCTGTCGTACACGCCGTGCTCGCTGTGGTCGACGAGGCAAAAACCAGTTGTTATCGTCAATTCACCAGGGCTGGCGAACATGACATGGATGGTCCACCTCCACCACCGCTCAAACGCCACGGGTCCTAAAACGCCGAAATCCCGTTATGAGCCGTCTTGTCCCACCACTCAGGCTCGCTGTATCTCTCACCACAGCAGCCACAGCCAGCCCAGCCTGCCCAGCCCAGCCCACAGCGAGCAGCAAGCAGCAGCGAGCCTAGCCTCCACACCAGGACACCTACCTGCTCTTCGACATCTCGAGCCTCGTTCGGAGCACCACTCTTTGCCCTCTACCACCCCCGCTCGCCGCCCCGCCACCGACCAGCGCCATGTCGCCCGTTTCCACCACCGCCTCCGAGACCGAGATGGTCGCCGCCCGCGTCCCCCTTGGCTGGCGTGACCAGTGCTCGGCGTTAGTATCCTTGTCCCGCATCCCGCAATCTGCCGACCGAGGCAGCACGGCGCGCGCGCCCGCCTTTGCGCCCGCAATAGAAGGAGAGGGAGAACAGGAWGWRKAARGARMCRCGAAGAGAGCAGAGAGCAGCGAGTCGGAGGCGCTGCGAGAGCCAGCCGAGGTGTCCCAGCGTCGAGTGACGGACGACCCCAGAGTCGTCTCTGTTGCAGTCGTTAGCCTTCTGGTGGAACCTACGAGGCGGCGACGTCGCGCTGGGACACCGTGTGCACCGCTAGGTTGAATAGGCGACCCCCGCTGCGTGCGCGCGAGCTGCATGTCAACACCGCGCGGTTGCTACCTTCGGACCCCGGCTTGCCCATCGCGGCGTCATTTTTGCCGTTCCGCGCCCCGCTTCCAGCAACGATGAGCCCCGCTATCACGAGGCAAGAGGGCAAGCTCCTCGGGCTGACTCGGGCTTTGAGAGCCAGCCAGCGCGCCACTCGCTACGCGGTGTCCAAGGTCGACATGGGCAGGCCGTAGGAATGACATCGACCTCGCGGGGTGGGCTCTTGTTGTTCCGGCAGTTGTCCTGTCCCTTGACCTGACCTCGCCTGTTCACGTTCTCTACTGTCCCTTGCTCCCGAAGCTGTTCTCCCGCCTACTCTCCTCTCCTCGGTCTCGGTCGATGATCCCCTTCCCTTCCTCGGCTCGGCCTCCTACGTCCAGGGACGATCACTAACGCCCGCAGCCTCCTCATCCCCCTCAACATCTGCAGGCACAAGACCAACTACCTTACCTGGAAGTGCGAGGACGAGCGCCACGTCTACGAGAAGTGCCAGTACGACGAGTACGTCTGCCCCGTCCTGACCTAACCTGCCCGCGCTGACAGCCAGCTACATGCGCCGTATGAAGCAGCTCGCCCGTGAAAAGAAGGCCGCTGCCGCCGAGGCCGACGAGTAAGCCCAGCGTCCCCCAGGACCACGGACCCCACTCAGTCACCCCCTCCCCTCACTTGAAAGAACAGCACAGCACCACATAGATAGTGCTGGCGGAACGGCGGCGGCGGACGAAAAGGCTGCCGCAGCTTAGACGGCGGGACTAGTCCCCCGCCGATGGATTGGAGAAGTATGCATCGCGATACCCCAACGTAGCGCCCACAGAGCAGAGCGAGTTGTCTGGGAGGCGATCGGTACCTGCGTACCCGACGAGCTGACACCAGTTGCTCACTGAAGTCGGTCACGGCTGGATCGTGAGCACATGCTACTGGTCTGCGACTATTCACCGAGACACCCAGCTCTGCCAATTCTGCATAGCAATCCAACATGGTCCTGTGGTCTCTATCTACACAAGCTACAGACAAACAACTGACACAACGAATGAGGGGTGTGGGTGGCTCTAGGTTGATTCCTGATTCTGGTGGTTCTCGGACTTGATCTCGATTTCGATCTTGGGGGTCTCGTTTGCGGGTCTGATTCTGGAGTCCATGCTATGCTGCCGAGTCTACATCATCCCCTCCCATTCCTAATCAACGTGATCTCTGCGTAGTTACTTGCTCTTCCGCCGGTCGTCGCTGCCGCGGCCATCCGCGCTCTTCCGGTCTTCACTGCTGCGCCTAGTGTCGCCGCTTCGGCGCCGCTCGTCGCTCTTGCGCCGCTCCTCCGACTTGTCCGAGAACAGGTTGACCAGCGTGCCAATTCCGGGGAGTGCGCGGAGGTGGGACGACGAGGTCGAGGGCGAGATGGGGGCCGAATGGTTGCCCGATACGTTGGCGCCTCCGTTCGACACCGAGTTGGAGTTGGAGTTGGCGGCCGAGTTGGAGTGCGACTGCACGCCCAGGTCGTCCTCTGCCGCCGACACGTGGTTCGAGTTCGGGTTCGGGTTGCTCAAGTTGCTCAGTGTCTGCGAGTGGCGGCGGGGCGAGGTCGGTGGGCTGCCGACGCCGCCGTCAGAGACCACGCTCCAGCTCTCGTCCGAGTGGCCCTCCTTGTCGGTACCCGAGAAGACTTGCGAGATGGACTGGCGCACACGCTTCTTTCCACTTGACGCCGTCGACAGAATCGAGGTGGACACCTTCTTCGACAGGCGGTCCCCACCAGGTTGCTTGATGAGCGACTTGGCGTAGTCGAGGTCGCGGTAGATGCACTGGATAGCCGTCTGCACGCCGCGTTCCTGATTGTTAGCAATGGTTACTCAGCGGTAGCTCACCCTTCGGATCTCCTCGCCGACACTCTTGGCCTTGGCAATCTGGCGCTCGTTGGTCGTTGCCTGGAGAAGCGCCTCGGCGAGATCGTCAACCGTAAGCTTGTGGATTCCGCTGCCGACGCCGAGGCTCTCGACACGTTCGGCCCAGAACGCCTGGTCGCCGAAGAAGGGCTTGATAATCGTGGGAATTCCCGCGCGTAGACTCGCGCCAGTGGTTCCAGCGCCGCCGTGGTGGCACGCCGCGTCGATCCTGGGGAACAGCCACGAGTGGTCGATCGAATCGATGGCGTAAATGTTGTCCGGAAACTCAATGCCATCGGCGCCAATGACCTCGCCATCCGGGCCTTCCAGCAGGACGTCCACATGCTCCTCGTCCTTGCCGTCCTTGCGCTTTCCGCGGTCTGACCAGCCCTTGCTGAGAATGGCGCACACGTTCGAACGGACAACAGCCTCGACTACACAACGTGTCATTTCGTGCGGATCAGACACAACGATGGAGCCGAAGCCACTGCATGGTCAGCGCTCCCCCGACACACAAAGACTCACATGTACACGACCTTCTGGCCGCGCTCGTGCGCCGCGTCGATAAATTCGACGAGGCCCTCGGGTGGGGCCCACGCCTTGTTGTGGCTGCTGTCTGCGTGGTCCAGGAACCAATAGCCTGTTGTCAGCTGACGACTCGACTCCATCATGGCTCACCAGTGACATGAATCCACTCGGTCCAGTCTAGTGGCGGGGGAACAATAGTCGGCGAGAAGTTGTACAGGAAGGGCACTGATGTTAGTTCAGACCAAACGCGCCAACTCACCCTTGTCCTGTCCCATCTTGTCCAGCGTCGTCGCTTCGAGATTCAGAGTCTGCTTCCTCCAGCGGTTGATCTGGCCGGATATGGCGCGCCAGAAGACCTGGTCAAACATGACATATGTCATGTAGTTGTAGCTGCCGCCACGCTTGTGTTCCGGGACAGCAAACGCCTGCGGGTATGCACGGGTGCGTGTCCATGGCATCTGAGGTTAGCTAGGCGCGAGGTCAGCGGAGCTCACGGTAAAAGCGCGGTAGTATGGGATGCGAAGCGCCTCGGCAATGTGCAGACCAGCCATGGCACTTGGGGACTCGATGAGCATCTCCGCTCCTTGACACGCCTCCCAAGAAGACATGAGCAGGTCGTCGAGCCAGGCGCGGAACTGGGGTCAGCTCTACCAGGATCGTCCATCCCACCTTCTGCAGACCCTCCTTGAGGAACGACACGGTGAACATGCCGTTGTCCACGCAGAGCTGCATCAGCTCGGCGGGGTCGCCGCCTATACTTTCAAAGCCGATGCCATGCTGGCTGTCAGTTACCGCTTCACCATTAGTAACTCACTCCTTCAACCCAGTCTCGGTACTCTCCGTGCGACGCGATGATAGTGGTGTGTCCCTCGGCCTGGAGACCCTTGCAGAGCGCAATGTACGGCTGAACGTCGCCACGACTTCCGATCGTGAGACAGACAATGCGCATGGGCTCGGGCTTGAAATCAAGTAGCGACGAGGCTGTCGAGTTGAACAGTGGCGACGAGAGAGAACTGGAGAGGCGGCCGCTGTGTGACAACGAATTGTCGAGGTCCTCCATAATGCGCGCCTCAGTCTGGTGACCGGCGAGTGGTGTACCAGCTTCCCGAACCGCATCCATGCGTTCTTCGAGGAGAGACATGCAGTTGTTGCGACGCTTGGTTGATGAAAACTCAAGGAACAGCTCCTCGTATCCCTTGATAATGACGATCAGACCCGAGTGGCCAAAGCGGAATGCCTTCTGGGCCTGCATGCCGTACAGATCACGGATGGGCACAAGCATCTGCAGATCAGCCAATGTTGTCACACCACACTCACCCTCGTCTTGTACAGTAGGTTTGATGACCGGAAGCCAAAGTACTTTGTGGAGATGAAGAACCGGCCGTGGACGGGGAGCACTCGGTAGAGGCTGCCCGAGAAGTCTGATCGAGTCAGCAGCTGACCGGTCGCCCGTACCTCATACTCACGAGCAAGAAGCTTCTCGCTTTCCGGGAGCGCAAAGAAAGTGTGGAATTGATGCTGCATGGGATCTTCGTCGGGGCGGGGGGATGACTGTGAGAATGTTGAAAACGACGCCCTGGGCGAGAGAGTCACAGCGCTCTCATTCTCGCTAAAGTCATCATCGCTCGTCGGCGCCGGCTCAATCACTTCTGTGACAGAAGGGCGCTTGCGCACGGCGGGGCGGCGTCGCTTGGCAGCCTCCTTGCCACCAGCTGTGTTCGGTGAGTTACCAAACAGCTTGGCCGCAGGGTTGCGGATCCAGGTCCCGCGCCAACTCTGCTGCTGCTCCATCCCAGGCGGGGGCATTCCTGTCTGCTTGGGAGGGTATCCTTCGTCGTCCGAGTACTCGGAGCTGCTCCGGTCCGCGTCGGATGCTTCGTTGCTGTGCCGAGGGAGGGAGGGTTTGACGGGTGCAGCGATGGGCACCCTGGAATCGCTCTTCGATTCGCCACTGAGACGCAGGGGTCGCAGGACGGCGGCACCGATCTTGGGGATGATATGTCCTGCTGAGGACTTTGGTCTTGGGGGAGGACCAGTCTCGCTGGCGGTGTCGGCGTGTTCAGCTGGCGTGGGGGTCTCGGAGGCTAGCTTTGGGAGGTGCGGGGTGGGCCGGCTGTTGAGCAGGCTCTGAAGCCGCTCATACGCGTATGCGTTGTCTGGGAAGGAGGCAAAGAAGTAGCTGTCCACGGACATGGCATCCTCTGAATCGACGACCTTGACCTCAATCGTCTCTGCAAACTCGAGCGACGGTCCGCTCTCAATGTCGATCACAGCCTCGAGGGGGATGATGAGGCGCATGGTCTCGCCTTCTTGCTGGCGCTTGAAGATGACCTTGTTGACGACACGAATCCACTCCTTTGCACTAGACTCTGTGTCCGCGGTGAAGGTGAAGTTGCGCTCCGTGGTGCGCAGCTTGAACCGCGCACCGCCGATAGAGTCGCAGCTGGACGCATACTGCAGCGAGACGTTACCCTTGGGGAAGTAGGGGTCCTGAGAGAGTTAGCCTAGCCTCACCGGCATGACGTACATTAGAGCTCTCGTACCAAGACAGGACGTCATTGCGCAACATGAACCAGAACTTGGTGTTGAGCTTTGTACGCGAGTTCTTCTTCCACAGAGGGCCGCTCTTAATCACCGAGCTCTCCTGGTCGGGCATGTGCGCGAAGAAGCAAATGCGCGTTCGGGTCAGGAAGAGGTAACCCTTGAGCACTGTTTGTCAGCCTTGATGATGAGCTGGATACTCACTAACGCTCCGCAAGAGCCAGCAGGGGAGCTCCTCCAGCACCTCTTCCTCCTCCTCGAGACCAAACACCTCCTTCAAGCGCGCGGCGAGCACCGCACTCTTCTGGCGGTTGATCGCAGCTGCAACCTCACTAGCACTTGCGGGCTGTTCATGGAGATCAGCGGTCTGACTTCCCGGGGACGTGGGCAGGTCGGCCAGCATCGCCCCATCACAGGCAGCAGCTTCGTCGCCGCCGAGCTGATAGAGAATCTCGTCCGGACCCGGAGCCTGCGCACGACGGGCGATGGCATTCTCCTTGTAGGGAAAGTCGAGTTCTTGAGAATGCAATTTTCCAAGGTGCCATCGGTGGTGTTTATGTGAGCCATCATGGCTCTCGAGAGCAGGAGTAGTCACTGCCGGTGGCGGGGCGGCGTCGCGAGGACGGATGGTGTGGAGAGAAGAGTGCATGCGAACCGCTGTTGTCAGCGTTGCTTCTGGTGAGCGCAAACACACCTTTAGGGCGCTTAGGGAAGACGGTTGTCTTGGTTAGACGCTCAGCATCACTGATATCCGAGGTGTGGGTGTCGCTCTCGTCGTCTCTGGCGGACCAGTGATCGTCCGACTCGACTTCCCATGGCAAGGCCGTGAGCGCGGACACGAGCGCGGACGTGCCCATACGGATCTTGCGTGGGAGGCGCATACCGTAGCGATTGGAGCATGGATAATAGGTGGTGGCAAGAGAAGATGTGGGTGGCGCGAAGGTGGGGGAGAGAGCAATTGTCAGTATATGAACGAGGTGATGAGTGTTCATGCAACTTACAGAGCCCATCATGTGAGGGTCGTCTCTGCCGTCATTCTCGGGTCCCTGCCGCATAAAGTGGGAGCGATACGACCGGGAATGGCGGGGCAAAGGACGCGTATAAGGCTTCTTGACGGTATCGCCGGAGCGGCGATGGTCTTGGGTGTTTGTGGGCGAGTGGGAGTGGAGGTGGGACTGGGAGAGGCGGGGGGTGCCGGTGCGGTTGGGGAGGATGGGATACTGGCGACTGGGGTGCTCGCCGTCGTCGTCGCTCTGCTTTGCGCCGTCCTTGGTCTCTGACTGTCGAGGCTCGCTCATAAAGGGCGACTCCATGTCGATTGGGGCGTGTGTAAACGGGGACATGGTGTCCTTGACCTTGACGTTGGTCGCCGTGGTGTGCGGCGTGACCTGGATGGGGCTCGGGGTGGTTGTGGTGGTAGTGCTTGTGGTTGTGGTTGTCGTCGTCGTAGCGGGGAGAGAAGCGGTCGTCGGCGGTACGACTGTCGCTTGCAATGGTTCGGCTAGCTGTTCGGCCGCAGTGCTGGTGTCGATTAATGAAAGAGTGGAATGAGGTGAGGGAGATGATGACTGTTGATCGCCGTGGTTGACGACGGGGACGTGATTTGGATGTTTCCCTATGAGTGGCGGTACGGATTCTTCTGGGCCTGGTGCTGGTTCTACACTGGGCTGTGCGACGCGCACTGCAGGCACACACGGCGGCACGGATGAGCGCGTACCAGCTACAGCGTCGTGAGTACGAGCAGCAGGGGCAGCGGCAGGAGGTGTAATCTCAATCGCGGTGGCGGCGGCGCTGGTGGGGTTGACCCTAGATGATGACGGTGGAGGGGAGAATGACGGGAGTGTAGGGACCCCGGGGTTGGGGCTGTTGGGGCTACTCCTGGCTGGAGTATCTGCCATTGCGTGTGAGGTGGGGAGCAACAACGTTTATGTGGGGTAGAGAGAGGTTCCAATTGTATGGAGAGATGATAAAGAAACGAGGTTGGTGTGGGTGGGTGGTGGTGGTGGTGGTGGTTGGTGGCGTGCGAAATCGCGGTTGTTCGTCCAGTGCCTGTGACCTGGGTGGCCAAGTCACGGCAGTCACAGTCTCACCATACACACCCAGGGAGGCTGGCTGGGCGGGAAGCACGCTTGCAGAGATTCAACACAACACAAACACTGCAGCCTCCCTCGATGCTTTTCCAACGTGCGTGGTGGGTGCGAGCATGCCAGGCTGATGCTGCTGCTCGATGCTGATGACGACGATGAGCAAGCTGGGGGCGGCGGTGACGGCGAGATCCGCCCAGGCTCAGGGGAGGGAGCTGCTCCCCACCACCACCACCACCACCACCACCACCTGCTGCTATCTCGGACACGGTCCTCGCGGGCATATCCCGCTCTTCATGTGCTCCTCCTCCCCCTCTCTCATTCGATCGCTTCCCCCGTCCATGTCCCTCGGCTCTCGAGCAGCTCTGGCCTCTTTGTATGCATAGAAAGTGAAGTTTAAAATGGGCACGAGGGGTATGAAGGGCCGAGATTGTCCTTTTCCCCCGCAACTCCCCACAACCCCCCCGATCCCCCGATCGCCTCGGACTGTGGTCGCGTGGGCAACGCGTGCAATTACACACATGATAACAACAAAGTTGACGCGACTGTCATCATCACTGCCTGCAACATTGACCTCGCCATCACCACCACTGCCATCACCACCACCACCACCAACACCGTCACCACCACCAGCATCATTGACATCACCGTCATCGCATCACTCAGACACGCTTTCCCAACTATGCGTCACTAAGATCGCGAGGCAGCATAGCACCGCATTCCACACTGCTCATTCATCCTTTCGGGGTGCACTCTCGCCACCGCCCACCACACACAATGCCGCCTGCCCGCACGCCATTAGCCCAGCGCACCCCCAATGCTCTGGGTCCTCAGACACCTTGCGACTCGGCCTCCGCCTCTCCATCAACCACCGACAAACCACAACTACAACATCAGACCCACATCTCCCCGACGCGTCGCTTTCCCCGCCCCCCCCGCGCGCGCCCCGCCGCAGCACCGCTACAGTACACGCCGTCAAAGCCTCGCGCCCCCGCCCCGCGCGTCAGGACAATCGACCAAGTAGCCGACGACGGCCTCGTGGGCGCCGTCTTGATCGGCGACGCACGGAGCCCGGAGTACGCCGCGCGGCGCGACGCCGAGCGCGAGCGGATCTTCAAGGACGTGAGCCCCGTGTCGGCCGGCGCGGGCGGCCCGTTCGGGTTCTACAACACTGCGGCGGCGCCCCGCCGGCGCGCGCGGCTCAGTGCGGGCTTCAAGGTCCCTGCGCGCGTGGGAGGCGGAGAGGGTGCAAGTGCGGGTGAGAGTGGGATCGGGGATGCGGCTGGGACTGAAACGCCCGTGCGCGGCCCCTCGACAGGCAAGTTGTCAAGCCCACGCACGCCGGAGACGCCCACGTCCGCGACGGCCGCGCGCTCCCGGACGCGCCGCGCACCCGAGATACCCACAGCGGCCGAGCGACGCGCGGGCGTCCTGCGTCTCCGCCTCGCCCTCGACGCGGCATTCGGCGCCGGACCCCTCGCGGACCGCGTGCTTGCTTTCTGGGGCCGCGCAGATGTGGACAGGCAAGCTTAGCAATTCCGGCCGTTTGAGCTGATGGCAGATCGCGCCTCATTGACGCGGTCACGCGCGAGGTCGACCGCGACTTGGCCGACATGGCGGCGCAGGGCGAGACGTATGGTGAGTTTGCTACATCGCAATCCAAGACCTCAGCTGACGGTAGGCGCGGTGCTGGACGAAACGTGTGCGGCACTCAAGCTCGTGCGCGACGCGCGCGGCGTCGAGCTCGTCGTCACCGGACGCATCGAACGTATGACCGACGCCCGCGTGCTCCGCTTCAAGCATGTGGCGGTGTGCTTCCGGACCGCCAAGATCTAGCACCTGTTGTTCATTGTTGCTCGCTGCACACCCTGCCCTCGCTCTCCTCCCCGTCCTCTTCTACACTGCGCCTTGCGCTCTCCGCGGCTCCGTTCCTCTCTCTCCCAGCATTGCTACCTAAACCCCTGTGTATCCGTAGCCACCCCTTGTAACTTGTAACCCCGCATCTTCCCAATCGCGCCGCTGCGCGTGCAAATGACCCCATGCAATCTAAATCCATAATGTACAACACCTGCGCCTACTCTTCCAACCTCGCGAGCGCCTCCTTCTCTAGCTCGACCTTGGCCTCGAGCCGCTCCCTGTCCGCGGCGCCCTTGTCTCCTGGGACTGCGTCAGCCGTACTTCCTTGTGCCACGGCATCTCTCTACCGTAGCTGCAGCCGCCTCGGCGCCAGCTACTACGCTCTTTGTCCGTGATGCCCGGCCCGAGCTAGTACTCACCCAGCGCCACGAGGCCCGCAACGGCCGCGGCAGTGTTCCGGCGGTGGTGCACGACGGCCGCGCTCTGGAGCTTCTTGATCGTGCCGCTCACTGCGACGACGCGCGGGAGGACCGGCGTGCCCTCGAGCGACGTCAGCAGCGTCAGGCCGCCCCACAGCAGCCGGTAGTGCGGGCGCGCGACGCGGAGGATCGTGAGCGTCGTGACGGGCGAGTGGTAGATGACTGCGGGTCAGCGGTGTGTTCGTGGAAGCTGCGTGAACGGCGTGGCGCGGACGGGGATGCCGAGGGGAGGGTGAACGAGCGCGCCGGTTTCAGCGGCGGAAGAGGGCCAGCTACGCATTGCGCGCTGCGAAACATCGGACACGAACCAGCGCCCAAGCCTCGGCCCTCCACACCCTCCGTCCCGGTACGTCCTCGCGCTCCCTCCCCGCTCCTCCTCTTCTTCCCAATCCTCCTCTTTCCAAGTTCCGCACTCTTGCGTCCTCATGCCCCTATCCGCCGCCCCCACGCTACGCCCCGACTCACCCTTGAAGCTGCTCCCCACGCGGCCCCAGCCCTCGTCGCCAAACACGCTCTGCACGCTCGCGCGCACCGCGCGGTACACGACGTTCGCCCCGTCGTCGCCCAGCAGCGGCTGCCCGTGCTGCGCGAGCATGAACGGCGCACTCGCAAACGGCACGACCTCGTCTTCCGGGTCGTCCAGGCCGTCCTCCTCGTCGTCCTCGTCCTCGTCATCCTGGTCGTCGTCGTTGCCAGCAGGAAGCGCGACGGACGGCGCGGGCGGGAAGGCGGAGAGGGCCGACACGTCGAGAAACTCGACGAGCAGGTGGCGGTTCTTGAAGCGGACCATGCTGTGTGGTTGTGGTTGTCTTGTTGTGCGGCGTGGTGGTGATGAGGGGAAAGACGGCGATGATGCTGCTCGAGCGCCGCTCGACCAACTCAACTGTCGAAATGTCGAAATGTTGAAAACATTGAGTCCCGGGCGTGGCGATCGCGCGAGTTCCACGTGAGCCATTTTATCATGTTGCATGTTAGGTACGTCAAGAGGTGTCGTACACAGGCAACGATCGAGGCGATCGCGCGGATTATGCATAGGGTAGGAGTTGCGGTGCACGCTCGGACTGGTGCTGGTGCTGCTGCTGCTGCTGCTGCTGCTGCTGTTGTTCCTGCTGCCAGCCAGTACTGCACGCTCAGCACGCCACGTCACGTCTGCACCGCGTCAGTGCCGCGACTCGTGTTCGCTGAACGTCTGCTGCTCGTTGCAGCCACCAGCCACTACACTCGTTTCGTCGTAGACACCTCGTCACATCACATCATCACTCTGCGCGTCATCTCGCGTTACCGTTACGCTTTGGGCGCATTATACCATATAAAAACAGGAAGAGAAAAAGGGAAGCAAAGGAAAGGAATGGGAAGCAGATGAAGAGGAAAGAGCAATGAGAATCGGAATGGGAATGAGAACAGGAAGGACGGGAGCAGGAGGACGGGATCGAGAAGGAGGAGTGAGGTTACGGACAAGAAACAGCACGCAGAGAGAGGAGTATCGCAGTCTTATGGGTAGCACTTGACAGAGGGCCGGGGGTGACAGCTCGAGTCGCTCAACCAGGAGCAAGACCAAGAGCTGCGAGCCGAGGTGAGGGATACGTGCGCGGCTCGTGCCGCTGACGCACACCAGGGCCTGAGGTACACACCAGACTGCACGTGACACTTAACCCCGCTCCCCACCGATGGAAGCCACTGGCTCGCTCACCGCAGCGTCTACGCCTTCGCCTGGCTTTCTGTAGAGATGAGGTCCTCGAGTCGCTGCTCGAGGCCGCGACCGAGGCCTTCGCGGGACCACTCGCCCTCGACCGGCGCAAGGGCCGACAGCGACACAGGCACAGTTGCGCTGGTCGCGAGCGCAGGGGAGCGCGTCACAGGCACAGTGGGCGAGACAGCGCCAGGGAGGTGGTCGGGGGAGAGGTTGCCAGATGTGATCTCGTTGAGGGACGTGACGGTGGTCGGGACGCTGAGGAGGAGGTCGTTGTAGGAGATGAAGCTAATGCGGCGCTTGTCCTTTGTGGGGGTGAGGTGGCTAGGGATCGCGGGGGCGGGCTGCGCCTCGTCGAGCTTGACAGCGGTTGCGCCCTGCGGGTCCTCGTCAAACGACCAGCCGCCGGGGAGCTGCGGGCCAGTAGAGATCTGGCGGAGCGGAGCGGGGCGGTGCTTGCTCTGCGGCGACGCTGGAGACGCCAGCGCGTCAATGGGGGAGACAGCCGAGTTGACCGACAGAGGCGAGATAGGGGAGCGGTCAGGCGAGGACGCAAGGGCCGTCGCAAGGGACAGAGGCGGGGCTGTGGGCGAGCCGGGGGTTCCGCCGGGGCCGCGCGCCTCGGGCGAAGGACTGCGGGAGAGGCCGGGCACGCTGGGGAATGAAACCACACGGGCACGGAGGCAGGGCGAGACGGACGCCGAGGGCGAGCGGATCATTCCATTGGCAGCAACGGGAGCCTCAATCTCGAGTACGTTGATGGGCTCGCCGGCGGTGAGCGCCTCGACGGCATCGTCGAGCACGGCCGGAACGGTCTGCTCAAGGTTTGATCCGTGGGGCTGGTGGAAGATGCGCGACGACTTGTGGCTGAGGGTGGGGCCCGAGGGGTTGAGCGAGAGCGACGCCACGGCTGGCATCTCGATATCACGCTCAAAAATAGCCGACCCCGACGAGTGGATGCTGGCGGCGGGCGATGACGGGCGCGACAGGTGGTGGGGGAAGTGGTGGGCCGGGTGATGCTTGGCGCCGGCAGCAGCAACGGGGGACAGGCTGCTGGCCGTAGGGGATGTCGCCACCAGTCCAGAAGCAGGAGCAGTACCAGCGGTCGCTGTACTCGCGGTACGTGGCTTGGGCGCGAACAGCGGCGGGGGGGAGGTCGAGTCGGTACGCGTTGGGCTCGACGCGCGCGACGAGAACGGACTGCGCGCGCCGCGCTGGGGCGTGCGGCTCCTGCGGGTGTTCTCCGGCTCACGGGGATCCGCGCTCGGTGGGGGCGGCGGGAGGTCAACGGGGGCTACAATGGTCAGCTTCATTCGGGGGGACCGGGGGCCCTGCTGGAGCTGCTTGGGGGGACGGAGGGGCTGCCTCGTCGCGACAGTGGGCATAGCTGGATGGGTGGCGGGGAGGGGAGTGCAAGCAGACAGAACTGTTGCAAGATGCAGTCCAGCGCGACGACCACAAGATAACAGTCCCAAGATATGAGAGCAAGCGGAAGGCTGCTGTACAAGGCAACGCGGCCATCCTTGCCATCATTTGCCTTTGCGACGTCACTGTCTGTGACGAGCACGCCCCCCCTCGTTCTCACCACCCAGGGGCAGCGAGTGGTTCTTTCGGCTCGCCGACAGCAGGTTGCAGAGACATGGCGCGGTGGTCGGAGCGCTGAATCTGGGCATCGATCCATCGCTTCGGTTCAGGACTCACCGAGTTTTGCCCCGGGGGGAATGATCGTCATGGCTGGGGGTAAAGAGGAGGTGTTGGTGGTGTGGGAGTGAACGGGATGTGCGTTCGGGCCGTGCGTGGGAGCGAGGATTATATCGTGTCTGGTGGGGAGCGACGACACCAACTACGAGAGAAGCAGGAAGAAGTGAACAATGAGCCGAGTCGTGCGGCGGTGGCTCTGTGGTTGGGGTCACACGGACGGGGGCCGTCGAATCTCGATTGCACCGGGGGGTGCGGAGGTGCGTGGGTGAGGGATAGTCACCTGGCGTGGTGGGGAGTGGTGGTGGACTGAGGGCGTGGATGAAGATGGGATCGCGGTGGGATGAGAGAGTGGGTGGTGGCAAGAGACGTGTACGATGATGCGATTGATGGTGGTGGGGACAGAGATGGTGGGTGGTGGGTGGCTGTTCGCAAGTTAATTACCTCCAGGCACACTGGACAAGGAAAAAGAAAGTGGTAACATGTTAACTCTCAGCCTCTCTCACCCGCGGAACAAGGCTTTACAACAGCCTCCACGCTACTCCTGTCCCCCCCCCCAACAACCGGTGTTCGTTCCACTATGCATCCATCCATCTCACCGCCCCGCCCCCTCGGTCCCCCGGTCTTCGGTCTCCGCGCCGCTTGTCGCTGTCACCACCCCGATGCCTTCGTCATCGCCCTCGTCTCTTCAGGTCCGTCCTTTCTCCGCACCATGGGATTCCCGGAGAATAAAAGGGAGGGACAAAATACACTACACCACGTGGCTATTTCTCGTTTTCCCCGTTTCTGTCTTTCCAGCCGTCCATGGCTTCCGACATCTCCTGCAGCGCTGCTTGAACGCAAGTCGGAAAAAGAGACAACCACCAACAACATACACCCCCCACCTCGTCCCTCGTACACCGACACGCCTCCGCGCCGACCAGCAGTCCGACGCCGACCTCTTAACAGCCACTAATCGATTCCCCCGGCTGSCGRATCYCCWTTTCTCCCCCCCCCCCCGTCATCTCACCTGGTCTTGCCTCGTCGGTTTCGTTTCGCTTCCGTTTCATTTCGTCTCGGTCGCTCGGATCCGTAAATCTTCCTCCCTCTCTCTGTCACCCCTCCCCTCCTCTTTCTCGCTCCACCCACGCCCTCCTCGCTGTCGTTGCCGTCTTCACCGCCGCCGCTGCTTGCTATCCCCCTCTGCCTGATACCGCGCTGCAGCTGCTGAACAATACACCATCCCAATCGGCCAAACTTGAGTCACGGTTAAAGCACATTGTTCACCACCGAGACCCGCCTCCCCCGTCCTTTCATCTCCCACCGCTCCCCGTCACACCGCACCTCCCACCCCAACACCTCCCTCTGGTGGCGACTATCTCCGCTAAAGTGTACGTACGCGTCGCCAGCGACCCCGGCCGACCCACAACACTCACATCTATAAAGCTCATCATCTGCTGCCGCACCGTATTCAACCACCCAGTAAATTCAATCCCCTTCCTCTCACCACCACCACCCACACGACCCAGTACCACGACGAGTTTCGCCTCCACCGAGTAGGTCGACCCCCCCTCCCCTCCCCTCCTAGTCTCTTCTCCCTCCCGGGTGCACAACTCCCACGCCGCTCCCCCTTCTCAATCCTCTCATTGCCCGGTCTTGCCACCCTCTCTCCGCGACTCCACTGCACCCAGCGGCGAGAACTCTGCCCAAAGCCCCACCCGGGCTCAAGCCCTCCTCGGCCGCTCCGTCCACTGGTATTACATCGTGCGCAACACCATCTTTGCCACCCGCTCCATCGCGAGCAAACGTGCAAGCATCATCCTCCCTGCTCCACCACCCGACCCAGAGTTTTTTTTTTTTCCTGCCTTGAGACCCTACCTCGAGGTGTTGCCGTGACCCATTTCGGTGACACGCCTGCTTCCAACATCACTTTCGTGGAATGACAGCTGACGTTGGCGTACACAGGCGGTGATCAACAGCTGTACACACCCCGCTACACCTCCCTACCGGGCTTCGATTGTCATGCCGTCGTCCCAATCTAAATCTACAAGCGTGTTCCACGCCCTGGGCTCGTACGCCGACCGCATAAAGGAGCAGCAGCTCGAGAAGGAATCTCAGTCTGGCACCACATCAAACGGCACCCTTTCCGTTCCTCAGACCGCTACCCCCTTGGCCGCTTCTAGTTCAGCCTCGCCCTCCCCGACGGCCACGTCTACCGGGTCCAAGTCAACCTGGGCCCGTGACTCTTCGCCTGCGCCTGCTCCTACCCCCGCCGCCGCCCCTGTCGCCGCCACTCCCGCCGCACCGGCTACTGCCGCTGGAAAGGAGGACGACGGCCCCTGGGAGACTGTCCGAGTAGGCCGCAACAAGACTCGCCCCGAAAAGCAGGAGGAGAAGCGCGGCAGCAACTCGCGCAACTGGCGCGAGCGTGAGGAGCAGCCCGAGTCGGCGTCCAAAAAGGAGTCCTCCTCGGAGGAGGCCGTCGAGCAGCGCAGACGTAAAAAGGACTCGTCCAAGTCGCAGACGGGTTCGTCGGCGCGTCAGACTGCAGCCACCGCCACTGCTCCTAAAGCAGCATGGGGCACATCAACAACCCAGCCGGTCAGCGACGAGACAGAGGGATCCGCACCCGCCGCCGCCACCGTTGCCGCGCCCTCTACCGACGCGCCCGCCGCCCCGCCGGCCACCACTGAGGCCTCCAAGCCCACAACAGAGCAGCCCAAGCCCAAGGCAGGGTCGGCAGACGCCGAGGGTAGCTGGCGCGCACGGCCCAAGGCATCCGCTCCTGAGGCCACTCCTGCTCCCGCCGCCCCCGTCGTGAAGAAGGCTGCTCCCCCTCCCGCGGTGAACGCGTGGAGCGTGCGCAAAAAGACCCCCAAGGCCGCCGCTCAGGAGGCCAACGGCAACGGGGAGACCACCGCAGAGCCCACCCCGGATGTCAAGACAAGTGGCAAGAAGAAGAAAAAGCATTCTGGTGAACATCATCACCATCACCACCACCACCACCACCACCACCACCATGCGGACACCACTCACTGGCCGGACGTCAGCCAGGCTGCCGAGGTCGTCAAGACCGAGGAGAAGCGTTCCAAGCATGAGAAGAAGGAGAGCGAGTCGTCGCTTCCGGCGGAGGAGACCCCGGCGCAGGGCACTAGTGAGTAGCCTCGAGTGATGCCTCGAGAGTCGACTGACAGTCACAGAGAAGCAGAAGTGGATGCCCATCCCCGCTGCTGAGCTCCAAGAGGCGGCCGACAAGGCCGCCGAGTCGACAAGGCGGCAGGGCGGCAAGTCCAAGTCGCGCGCGGGCAAGGACTCTGAGGGCGGTGAGGGCAAGAGGAAGAAGGGTGACAAGAAGGCTGCTGCGACGCGCATGCAGCGCTCTGGCTCGCAGGGGTCCCTCCCGCCGTTCCCCGAGGGCCAGCGTGGTGTCCCCAATGGCTACCGCTTCGCGGCGATTCCCGGTGACCGCTTCGACATTGTCAACGGCGACGGCTTTAGCGGTTTCGTGAACGGCACCCTCAGCGCACCCCCGCTGTCGCGCCAGGCCAGCGAGAACTCGAAGCGCGCCTCGCCCAGCACGTCGGCAGTGCCCCTCACTCCCGAGACTGCTGCCCGTGAGCTGGACGGTGCCCGTGGACAGGCGAACGGTGCCAACGGCGCCCGTGGAGCGCGAGGACGCGAGCGAGAGGGTCGCGGTGGATACGGTGGTGGACGCGGCGGCCGCGGCGGCTACCGCTCGGCGTCCAACGCCTCGGCCCGTGGAGCCTACCCCAACGAGCTCTCCCCGTTAGCCGGTACAACAGAGCTCAGCAACCTCTACCAGCGCGGATACGGCATGGGCTACAACTACTACCCCGTCCCGAGCGGCGGTTTTGTCGTCGCGCCCCCTGGTTACGACGCTGCTCAGTACGCTGCCTCCATGCAGGTCTACCCCCGCGGCATGCCCCCGCCGCCGCTGCCCATCACCCAGGTGTCCAACATTGATGCTCTGCGGTACTACGTCCTTGGCCAGGTCGAGTACTACTTTAGCATGCAGAACCTGGCGATGGACTTTTTCCTGCGCCAGCAGGTGAGTAAACTTTTTTTCAGGTCTGTGCTGACGACAATCAGATGGACTCTCAGGGATGGATCGAGGTGTCGATGATTGCCTCGTTCAACCGCATCAAGTCGCTCACGCCCGACGTGTCGATCGTTCGCGAGGTCATGGAGAAGAGCCAGCTGCTCGAGGTCAAGGAGGACATGGTGCGCCTCGCCGGCGACGAGGCTATGCGCTGGGTGCTGCCCGACGCACCGCCGTGCAAGTTTGCTGGCGGCAGCCCCGGTCGCAACCAGTCGCCCAAGAAGCTCGCCGGCGAGGGCGCCGAGCTCTCGCACGGTGTCCCCGACACTGCGACCGCGAGCGCGCTCGGCATCGAGGACCTGCTGCAGACCTCGCCGCTCCCCAAGTTTGACGTCGAGAACGCCCTCATGCGCAACGCGCGCGACGGCAGCGCAAACATGAGCACGTCGTCTACCGCCAGCGTCCTCGCTTCCGACGAGGGCAAGACCATGACCCCCGAGACGAGCATTGCTGGCGACAGCAAGAGCGACTTTGACGTTGACGAGGACATCAAGATTGAGCAGCATTAACCAGGACGCAGAAGAGAAAGTGCATGTAAGTGCGAGTGGTAATGTTTTTGCCACTGACTCTAGATGATCAGCCGCACGATTCGCTACACATACATTATCCATCATTCCCACCAGTCCCGTCTCCGACTCCGCATTGCGATTTGCATCTTATTGTAACCTTCACATTCGCCGTCTGTGTCCCATCATTGGATCCTTATTTCTGACTCTGCCGCGGTGCAGGTCAGCAACCCTTCGCTTCCGCTTCGTCTTCGACCCTCCATTGTTCTCTTCGTTTCCCGTCCCAGAACCCAGCACCACACATCCCAAACTCAACATCACACCATCTCAACCGCACCGACTGCAGGCAGGCAGTAGCAGCATATTCACCACACGATTTCAGTCAACTCCACGCAGCGTAGAAGAAGAAAATACAACAAAAATACATCAACATCAAGCATCCATGACCCACCATACACAACACCACCACACTTTACCTTTTTTTTTTTTTTACGCCGCCACATGTGCTCGACCAGATTTGTCACTCGCTGGTATCTGTCACTTGCTGGGAGCATTGCCCCGCGTTAGCGTTCGTACCTCTTTCGCTGTCTATCATGTCGGGCGTGTGTGGTATCATGCTGCATGTGAATGCATACGTGTACATGTCGTGCGAATTGGGCTCTACCTCTAGGACAGGAAAGGAGAAAGGGGGAGTGAGAGTGATTGGGAGGTGGGAAGTGGGAGGAGCCGCAGACGGCGGCTGTGATCCTGATACAACACTGGGAGGTGTCTTTTGTGATATATGTGGGGTGTATGAGATTACGCAAAGTGGACGCCGCGGACGTTGAACGCCTTGAGGAGCTCTAGCAAGTCGTTGCCCGAGAGGGTGGCGGCACGCTGGTCGCCAAAGGCGGGGCGGATCTCGTCCTCGTCGAGTGTCTTGGCGGGCACGAGCGTCTCGGAGAGGATCGAGTCGATGAGGGCCCAGGCGTCAAAGTCGTCCTCGATGAGGCGCTCGTTCATCGCGCACCAGGTGCGGTAGTTCTTGTCGACGAGCTCCTTGACGCCCTTGGCCTTGAAGCACGCGCGGAGCGTCTTGTGCATGCGCGCAAAGACGATGCGGTTCAGGCCGTCAAACTCCTCAAACTTGACGGGGGGCGGCGGGTCGTGCGGGCGGATGCGGATGACGGACGACTCGACCTGGGGCGGGGGGCGGAAGTTGCCCTTGCCGACCTTCATGACGTGGTCGACGCGCGCGTACATCTGCACGTTGGCCGAGAGACGGCACCAGAGCTTGGAGCCGGGCGCGGCGCACACGCGGAGTGCAAACTCGCGCTGGAACATGAGAACAGCGCAACGGATCACGGGGCGGTGCGACAGGAGCTTGAAGACGAGAGGAGACGAAATCTGGTAGGGAGTGTTCGAGATGCAGACGTCAAAGTAGGGCAGGTCAGCCTTGACAAAGTCGCCGAGGATAATCTCGAGCTTCTTCTGCTGGGGGCTGGATGTCAGCTTGGATAGAGAGCGGTCGGATTGACTATCCGGGAGACGAGAGCGGGAGGACGACAAGCGGATGTCCGAGAACAGGCTGTATCGAGAACTGTAGTTTCCACCCCGTTTAGGGTTCGGCGCCTCTAGGATGGCTCTCTCTCTCGGTGCGTGCAGTAGTTCATCCAGCCAGAAGAGCGCAGCCTCGAGAGACTGCAGCTCGGCCGAACACCACACGCGCCATATCTGACGGCCATCGGGTCGCGCTCCCGGACCAAATCCCCCTGTCTTCTCCTCGCGCCGGCACTCTTCTACTCACGTTCCGAGGACACGCTTCTGCACTTCGGCAGCCATGCGGGGGTCCATCTCGCATGCGACGACCTTGCGGCAGACGGGGAGGATCTTGACGGTAAGGTTACCGGTACCGGGACCGACCTCGAGGCAGATGTCCGTCGGCTTGAGCTCGGCCTTGTCGACAATGCTGCCCGTCAGCTTTTCACTTGATCAGCATCCAGCTGTACGTACCCCTGCGCAACGAGGGGGTTGGTGAGAATGTGCTGTCCGAAACGGTCGGTGTTGAACAAGTGGTTGCGCGCACCGCCGGCGGCGGCGGCCGAGCTGTCCGACTTGGCGGCGCCAGCGCCGGGGCGCTTCGAGGCGGCGATCACGCCGTGGGAGCGCGTGAATGTTTGCGAGGTCGCCTTGGGCATCGTGTATGAGTGATGAGGGGTTTGGGGTTTGGGGAGTGGGAAAGGGGGTCGGATGGAGCGGTGGTTGGTGAGATTGTTGACGCACAGTGCACACGGCTTGAGAGAGAAGACTTTTTGGTCACGTGAAATATTTGATGGTTTTGCCACCCAATCTGCCACGCGGGAAAACGGCGCCCCCAGGCCCCCAGGTGAAGAACGATTTCCTCTGAAAGCACGCATCATTTTCCTCCGCTCCATGCATACCAGAGGCTTCCAGCTCCAATACGAAGGCTATACTTGAAAGGAAATAGGTAACCAGATGAGAATACATACGCTCGTCAGCTTTAGCACTTGAACCATATGCTGGGAGCCCTGCCATGTGAAGGTCACTCAACCCGGCGAGTTTCCATCTACCACGTCTTAAAGCCCTGTAAATCCCTTACTACTGGGTAGGCGAGGTAATAACGAGACTGGCAGCTCTGCAAGCCTCTGTACACGTTGAGCAGCCACACTTGGTCACGACACGCCACAAGCCCCCGACCGCCAGAATACGGCAACTTGAGATTGTCCCTCAGATCTCATGCTGTAAAGCAGCCACATGTGGGACAGCGAGTGGCGTTGGCAAGTTCTCGTAGGCCACACCTCACCACAATTCCCTCTCCTGCATGTTGCCTAAGAGCCCAAGGCACCCGGGCAGCCAGGACCCCTCACCTTGACGTTTTCCAGAACTCGGGACATGGCACAGTCGGCTGTCGCATACATGAGGACGGTACAATTAGAAACTATAAAAGACTGGGTGCTATTGACCTACACATGGTATCTGGCTTCTTCCCTACATCACCTCGCAGCGGTAGTCGCCGCCTAATCCTCGACGGGCTCTGGCTTGACTTCAGGCTTCTTTTCGGTGGCGCGGGGTGCGTACTTGACCCTCTGTTCGTTCTTCTTGACAACGTACCACAGGCCGGACTCTTCAGCATACGGTATCTTCTTCTTTCCAAAGGCGGCGTCGTGGAGCTCGCGGAGGCGGAGTGCGTTGAGCCAACGGTGGACAAGAGTCGGCGAGAGCACGGCGGGGTCCCACTTGTCGCTGCGGAGGTACTCTTCAAAGGTCGAAAGGTGGACCGTCGACTGCCTGACACTGGCGTCCTCGTCGGCCCATGACTTGAGATACATCTTCAGACGCTGGCGGAACTGGTTCGTCCACTCGCGCTCCCGCTCGGCGTTGGCGTTCCAGTACTCGGGACGGGCATACGGGTTGCAGTCCTCAAGGCCGACAATAGTGATGGCGTGGTCAGGGTAACAAGTAACACGCTTGCAGATCATCCCCATAAGCTGTGAGAGGACCCGCTTAACCTTGAGTGGTTCGATGAAGGTAGGCTTGTACTTGTCGGCGTACACGAAGCCATGGTCCCAGTACTGGGGGAGGATGATGAAAGTAAGAGTTTTTGAGGGCTTCTTCCCAGGAGCCTCGTAGGAGGGAGAGGGAAGCTGAGCATTGTAGCGGGGGGGCCGAGGGTACCGTTCCATGTCGGTCCAGCTGATTGCCGTTACAACATGGCGGAGAAGGACGACCGTGTCCGTAAAGTTCTTTTCCAGAGGGGGGGTGTAGAACATGTAGCTGTTACCGTCGAGGTGGTTGTCTGGAGCGAGCACAACACAAAGGTCGGCAGTGATGTCATTGTCGTGACACTTGCGGCAGCTGTGGACGCCAGTTCCAACGGCGTGGCGGTTGCGGCTCTGGCTGACGATGAAGAGTGTGTCGAGCTCGACCTTTCCAACGAGCGGGATGTTGCAGTTCCAGTATTGGACGACGGGGTACAGGGTCATGGATTTGGTGTACAGCTTGATGTTCTCGGGGGGAATGTGACTCTGCTTGGCACCGCTCTTGATGTCGATATGGCGGTACAGATGCGGCAGGGCCGAGTAGTAGAAGGCCTTGGAGGTGAGGAGGCAGGAGAAGACATCTCTGCGGTCCAGCCAGCTGAAGACCTCGGACATAATCTCCGGGATGTTCACGGCCGTCGTTTTGGCGCCAGAAGGGATTCGGCCGTACGTGAGCTCTTCGTTGGGGAGGCGAGGGGGAGGCTCAGACTTGGCCCGGCGGGAGCGCTTGTATGCCGAGGACGGCATCCTGTGCAACAGGCGGGAGCGCTTTGTTGAAGAGGTGGTTGCTGTGATGGGTTAGAGGGTGGGGGAAGACGCCGAGGAAGACATGAAGGTGCTGAGGGTGCTTACATGTAACAGCGAGGACGAGAGACGGAGGACGTGCAGTGTGGAGGGGTGGAGGGGTGGGGGGCGGTTTGGTGGTGGATGGGGGAGCTCTGGAGGTTGCAGGGGGGGGTGAAGGGGAGGCTGGATGGGCTGGGAGGTGATATGGATGGTGGCGAGGAAGGAAGAGACAATGAGGAAGAGGGTAATGGTCATGTTGACTGATGTTGTGAGCGGATGAATCCTGGTAGGAGGTGCACGGTGTGTCGTGTGTGTCGTGTGTGTGTATAGAGTCCAGTCAGTCCCATCAGTGGATCAGTGGGTCGCCGATCATCAGCTACCACTGCACGTCATGTGTGTATGCTGGTGTGCGCTAGTGTGGCACAAAGCCCTGTACCATTAAATCGGAATAAAACCAGTAGTACGAGTAGAAATACATGCAGATGGATGGCTGTTCGTTACAGGGAGGTGGATGTGTATATGCACAGTCGTCGCTGGTGTCGACGGGCTTTTCTGGTGGTGTGGTGTTCGTACACAGTCGTAATACAGTAGGCTACGCAACGCAACCATCAAGGTTAATCGCCCCCGGGGCGAGCAGCGTGCGCTTTTTCAAAGCAATGTCAGCCATGATGCTCCGCGTCGTCGGCGGCGAGAACGAGAGGGGTAGGCGACAGTGACCGTGGGTCGTCGAGCGGGTCGGGAACGGGGGGGAAGCTGAGCGCGAGGAGATGACTGTCGACGTACGAGCCCGGAGCTCGTCCAGCTCTTTGTCCTCCTGCTCACGAGCATAGTAGGCGTTGAGCCACAGACCAACAATCTGGTGCGAAAGCTCCTCACCCCACGCGTTACTCTCAAAGTACTCGCGCGTGGTGCGGACGCGGATAGTCGACTGGCGCTGCTTCCTCGCCGCGTCGTCCCAGACCTTGCCGCGGGTTCCGTCAGGACGGAGCTGGGTGCCGGCCATCAAGCGGTTCAAGTAGCCGCGGAAGAGCATCTCCTCCTCGGCACCGCGGACCTGGCGCTCAGACCAGTGGAGCTGCGAGGCAAACGGGTTGGCGTCCTCGAGGCCGACAATCGTCACCTTGTTCTGCGGGTTGGCGAGGAGGTAGGGAGCGAGGCACGTGCGGATAAGCGAGTCGTTGTCTTGGCTCTTGCTACCAGTCTCCGACTCGGACGCGGCAATAAAGCTCTTGAACTGGCCGTAAAAGCTCGGCAGGAGCACAATGGTGACGTCGCGGGGGCTCGCGTGCTCGGTCACATCCCGGCGGTACTGGTACGGGCCCTGCCGGCGGAGATGGACGACAGTCTCGCACAAAGTCGGGGGAACGAAGAAGATGTTCCTGTCCTTTACCGTGGATGAGAATGGACGGACAACAACACGCTGCGGGGCAAGGTCACGGGAGACGCAGTTGGGCTCCTCGCAAGCGTAGCGGCCGAAATCGAGGGGGATATCGTAGTTGCCCTTTGCGGGGCCCTGGCCCGGGTGGTCTTCAACAACATCGCGGCTGAGGATGAGAGTGCGGAGGTGCTTGAAGGCGACTGGATTGCCGTCAGAGCAGTGCTCGTGGGAGTGGTGCCGTAGCTCCACGGCGGTGGCACAGTGTTCCACTGTGCCGCGGTTGGGGCAAGCAGCGGCTGATGGCAGGGAAACATGCCGGTACACTCGGCGAAGCGCAACCGAACGAAATACCCTCGAAACTCTCATGCAGGTGCGAAGGTCATCGCCAGTGAGATAGTCCATAACCTCTGCAACCATCTCGGTCGTCTGGAGGAACGGCGGTGTCTGCAGTTGGGGCTCCTGGGAGCGTCGGGGGGTCCTAGTGGTGATGGTCGACATCGTGAGTGGTGGACAGTGACAGTGGGCTTGAACGCAAAGTGAAGTGGATAGTGCAGAGGAGAGAGGGAGGTGAGATTATCAGGTGTATGTATATAGCTTCACAGCGTGGTAGGCGGTGCCCGCATCATGCGGACGGAGGGATAATGAGA
The DNA here is from genome assembly GCA_002973495.1 of Apiotrichum akiyoshidainum. NCBI lineage: Eukaryota > Fungi > Basidiomycota > Tremellomycetes > Trichosporonales > Trichosporonaceae > Apiotrichum > Apiotrichum akiyoshidainum. The sequence continues at coordinate 31,079 of PQXP01000136.1, forward strand.
GAGTTCAGACGGCGTGCCTGGTCACTGGAATGGCTTGCTCAAGCTTTCACTAACCTTGTTCCTCGCAGCCCACGCTGTACCCCGTCCGCATCGCTCGTGACCACCCCCCAGCCCCATCCGCGCGGCTCCATATGGATAGGGCTAGCTGGTCTTAGGACTATTGCTACGGGGACGCATGGGAGGCGTGTAGCGCTTCGAGGGTAAGCCAAAGGCTATGCTCTGATGCGGAGACATTGCTCTCGTTTCAAGACGAATGCATCTGCCCGGCTGTACTTTAACCCCCCTTGGTGATATGTTGCTGCATCTCCCCCTACCGTTGCCCCTCTTACGCCGTCATGTCTGGACCACATGAGACGATCTTTACGACACGGCCAGCCCACCGCCACCACCAAAGTCGAGAATACCGGGTTCGGGCCAGGCTTGAAACAACCTGTGCTGCAGCGGGGTAGGCCCCACGCTTTGCCGCAGTTAATATCGGCAGTGCTGCCGGCTGATGCCGCCCGTTGACTGCGTACTTGCAGTGTGAGGCACTTGCAGGTTGCTTTCGGCATGCAGCCAATTCGGAGCCAGTGGCACTGTTGTCAGTGCCGTCACAATCTCCGGTGTCGTGCGGGACGGAGATGCTCATACCTCACTTGCTAACGAGAAGTTGGCTCCAGGTGACTTGCTCTTACGGAATATTAATCAGCGTGGCATCTACAACTGTAAAACAGCAGTGCAGTCCTCCTCGTTCGGGAGCTTTTGCGGCACCTTCCGCGTCGACGTATGCACCGGCGCGGACGGAGCGGCGCGGCGTGATGTTCGCTTCGGCGGCGATAAACGAGTGACGGGATGCAGGCCAAGCACAGGAACTGATCACCAAACCAAGGGGCACCGGGGCCGCTACTGCTGCGCACACCAGTCCCCCATCCTGGCTCTGCCGTTGCCACTCCGCAGCACGCCCATCGCCGCCACCAAGCATGCTAAGGATGGACGGAGATCCGTACCCGGTGGCATCGGGTTCTGCTCCGAGTAGACTCTGTATCTGCCGTAAGTCATCACACGGCGACAGAAGCACAGTTTTAAGTGAGTGCCACTCCCTGGGGTAAACTCTCGTCGATGACCTTGTCAACGAAAAGCAGCAAGCTATGGGGCACGCCTCCTTCATGGAAGAAGCTGGTGCCGTGTAGCATGAAGAAGATTGTAAACCGGGAGGTTGGTGCAGATGCCGGACGGGAAGCGGGAACGGGCAGGTTGCAGCCACGACGCGACCGTTGCTGGACGGGCATTGGCGGTGGGCGTTGTGTTGCGCGTCGGGCGTCGTGTTGCGCGTCGTGTTGCGCCTCGTCTTGCACGGAATCTGGGAGTCGACACCTGTTGGAGGCTGCGTCTGACCGCGCGACTGAAACCATTCAATGTCGGTGAGACGTGAGACTACCAGGGAGTTAATCTGTTGCCTGCCGCGGTCTTGAGCCCCGCGTTCGTTCCCGACACACAACCAGATCGGGGGATGTACAAACACCTGCAACTCTAAAGCTACAGTTTAGGGAGCTTCCTCGAAAGGCTATAAGAGCAGCGCGCCTTGCCCCTCCCACACCTGAGCGCGACGTCGGTCGTGTCCCCTCTCAACCCGACGCGGCGAGCTATGTACTTGGGCGTACGCGTCCAATGAAGCGAATCTAACTCGTGGAGACATTCGCGCCTCATAAGAAAGTAGTTGCACAGGCTCTAATGGTGCTGTCAAAATGGATGGTATCTGTCGCACTCCTACTCAAACAGCAGCCCCATGGAGCGCTCTGCGACGGAAGACACCCACGTTTGCCTACAGAGTGGTTCGGGCAGTGGCCATATCAGCAACACAAAAGCATGTCGGAGGGAGATGATCTGTGCGTGCTTTGACGATGATATCAATGCCAAGTTGAGGTGCCCACCCCAATGTTTTGGCCCATGCCCGTCCTCATCCAGAGAGATGCCTCGCTCCGCCAGTTATTTCATGGCTGTACTGCCTCTGTAGCTCTGTAGTCGTACCCCTTGCACAGCTGCACAGACCTAAGTAGCGGGAGTGAGTTTGGACTCCGTCACATGATTGCAGTGCCACAGGAAGCGGACATCAGGGTGTGTCCGTGTCTCTCTTCTCCGTCATCAGGTCAACCAACGGCGGGTTGCATCTTCTCTGTCCGCAAAGTTCCGCTGCCACCACCACAGCCAGTGCCCACATTCCTGCGACCATACACATCGCTCATGCGCGCGGTTACTGCTGATATGGAGCGGTTCGGGCGTATACAGGGGAGATTGGAAGTACGGAAGTGGCGGAAGTGGAGGCCAGGAAATACAAACTCCGAGCTCAATCTTTGTTGATCCCCGCACTGTGGAGAACGACACTGGGGAGGACGACGTAAACCGGCCTGTACATATCCGCGAGTACTTTGGGGAGGGGGTGGACTCCTGGACGCCGAGTACTTATGCGCGCCGGCATCGGTCGCCCGGCCTCGTTTCTCAACCTTTCCATCACTGTATCGCTATGACTGTCAACGAACTCAACACCCCTCTTCCGTCTGCCACTACCCTCTTTGTCAACGCCAACCTCGTTGGCTTCCCGGAATCTGAGGGCCCCTTTTCGGTTTTGCTCGAGGGCGGCACTATCAAGGCCATCAAGGCTGGCGAGATCGCTGCCGAGGGCGCCAATGTCGTCGACCTCAAGCAGGCCGACGGCTCGTCGCACTGGCTCTCCCCCGTGAGCGGCACTTTCTCGATGACAGCTGACCGCAGTCCCTCATCGACTGGCACACCCACTTTACCATGAACACCCTTGCTTCCCGTCGTCTCAACCTCTACAGCTGCAAGAGCGCGGCGGAGGTTCTCGCCGTCGTCAGGGAGGCCGTCTCCGACCCTCGCTACGACGAGGGCGGCCGTCTTGTTGGCATCAATGTCCGTATCGGCGACTGGACGGACGTCGAGGACCTCAACCGCAAGGCTCTTGACGCCATCTGCTCCACCAAGCCCATTGTCCTCATCTTCAACGGCTACCACTCGGGCTGCTGCAACACTATGGCTCTCGAGTACGGAAAGTACTCTGTTCAGGAGTACGACAACGGCATGCTCGAGGAGGCTCCCGCGTTTGCCATGTGGGGCAAGCTCCAGGAGACTGCCGACGAAGCTGTTCTCGACGCCTGGGTTGTCGCGGAGGGCAAGCGAGCCGCCTCGCTCGGTGTGACCGAGATTGTCGACCTCGAGATGGAGCACAACATTGCCGTTTGGCAGCGCCGCACGGCCGCTGGGTTCCAGTCGCTCCGTGTCAACATTGGCTTCTACAAGCCTCACGTCGATGACGCTATCAATGCCGGCCTCAAGACTGGCGACGCTGTTCCCAACACTCACGGCCTGATTGTCACTGGCCCCCTCAAGCTCATCACCGACGGCTCGCTGGGTTCCAAGACCGCCTACTGCCACGACCCCTACCCCAACTCGAAGAACCGCGGTGTCTTTGTCTACGAGGAGGAGGAGCTTGGTGCTCTCTGCGCCAAGGCCACCACCAACGGTCTCCGCCTCGCCGTTCACGCAATCGGTGATGACGCCAACACCACCACTCTCCGTGTTCTCAAGAAGGAGGCTGCGGCGGGCCGCGCACCTCTCCCCGGCTCGACCATTGAGCACGCGCAGCTCATGTGCCTCGAGGACATTCCCACCTTCAAGTCGCTGGGTCTCACCGCTTCTGTTCAGCCCCGCCACATGGTCGATGACCGCGAGCTCTGTCATGCCTTCTGGCCCGGACGCGAGGGCCGCGCCTACCCCTTCAAGTGGTTTGTCGACGCGGGTATCCCCATGAAGATGGGTTCGGACTGCCCCGTCACCGACCTCCAGCCGTGGGAGGAGATGGCTTGTGCCATCTCGCGCGCTGGTCCCGGTGAGGAGCCCTTCTGCCCCGAGCAGAACATTGACCTCCCCACCGCGTACGCCGCCTCGACCTCGAACGGCAAGACCCACATCGTTGAGGGCGGCCGTGCCGACGTCGTCGTCCTCCCCACCGACCCCCTCAAGCTCGACGCTGCTGGCCTCCGCGCTATCAAGGTAGAGGGCACCATGCTGGGCGGCAACTGGACCTACCGTCGCGAGTAGCGCAGTAACGAAGGAAGAGCATTAGAGTCTGGTGTATTAGCACTTGGGAGTCATTAAACTGTTTACACTGTACTTGATTATGCACCTGTCATGGAGATGGCTGCATGGCATGGGAACCAACATGGAATGACATGCCGTTCGCCACGTTAGAATCGGCTGCTCGTCAAGCTTGCATCGGCTCTTAGCCAGGACAGCCATCAGCTAGCCAAAGTATTGGCGCCGTATGGGCCGATTGAACTGGCACCTTCATCAGGCACACATTGTGCCCAGCCCCGACAAGTGCCTCGCATGCCTCGTTCCTGCTGATCATCTCCCTCTCCGTTTCCCGTCCAGGTGAAGGTACCACTGTGTTGACTGTTGCCTGTGGCTGCTGCCCCGCTAACCACAGCTCCCATAGCCATATCTCGCCCTTGAACCCAGTACTTGTCCTTTCACTGCCGCCGGTCAGTAGACTTGTTAGCCGGATGCCTCGACGTGCCACCGCAACTGACCCCAAAGGAGACGTGTCGGCGAGATGGCCGAGTGGTCTAAGGCGCTGTGTTCAGGAGCTTCAAGCATCCTTTCCGCAGTCTTCGGACGCGGGTTCGAATCCCGCTCTCGTCAGGAGAGGATTCACTTCCTCTAGCCAACAGTTTTTGTTCCGTAACGGCGAGAAAGGTGGGATGGTGATGTCGCGCTGGTGGGTTCAGCATCTCTTCCACGGTCCAACGCATGTTGGTGGCGGTGGAGCTTGTGGTGCGGCTCTTTGAGTGGCGTTAACGCCCGCTGGCTCGTGGCAGTCGACGCAACCCCGCCCCAGAACCAATCGGTTCCTCCTCGCGGTTCTAAGCAAGAGGAGGGCGAGAAGCTGTTAGCTGTTAGCTGGGGGGTCGGTGGAGCTTGGAGGCGCGAATTGGACAGCGACCACGACGACATGCTGATCCATTCGGCCGCGTAGCTGCCGCAATCGGCATCCGTCGGCGGCCATGAGAGCCAGAGCCAGGGTACTTTGGGTCGTGACGTCAGGCCGTCGGTGATGTTCTCCACCAAACCATGTTTGGAGCGTCTCTCGCTGTCATCACCGTCTGCGCGGTTTTTTTTGGAGACGGTTCAACAAAACAAGACGCCAGGTGGTGCATACCGCGTCGTCTTCTCGCTCGTCCACTTACTCTCACTCTCTCGTCCACTTACTCTCACTCTCACTTTCTTCATCCTCGTCTGACCATCTCCATGAACGCCGCTGCAACAGCCAGCATTGACGAGCCGCCAGTCAGCCATGGGTCTTCTTCACCTATTGTCAACGGCGAGGGTAGGCCAAAGAAGACCAGGCTTCCCCTGTATCTCAATCTCCGGACTCTGACTTCCCATCTCTGTAAGTCAAGAGTGGTCGTGGTGGCGCGAGAATGGAGCATGGATGCTGTATGCTGACCCCAGTGTTTGGACCTTACATCTTCATACCCCTGATTACTGCGCTGGCATGGCTAGCCGCCCTACTTGCCCTTATCTCCATATGGTCGGCCGATGGCCACCCAAGATACGCCGAGAAGGAGGGCGATATCGTGTTCATCTCCAACGTCGCTGGAAAACACAAGGTAAGCCGCATGAATGCAGACTGCAAGAGTCCCGACTGACACGCAGGGCGTGTTTATCCCACTGGCGTGCGTTACAGCTGTGTGAGTTACAGGCGATCGGAATGGCAGAACACTAGCTAACCCGCCACAGTGGCTTCGTCCTCTCCCTCGTTGCCGAGCGCTGGTTGCGCCACTTGGATCGCCTCCCGGCCAATGTTCGGAGACGCGAGAAGATTCTGAGTATGTTCTCCCTTCTGTCTCAGCTCGTTCTGATACCTCAGGCTGGCTTGCCATCTTCTTCGCCGCTCTGGGCGGCTCGGGACTGATCGCCCTTTCGATTGTGAGTGGCATCCACGCGTGCTGATTTCTAACAGAGTTGTAGAAGGACAACTTCAACCACAGCGCAGTGCACTGGTCGATGACCATCGTTTTCGTAGCAAGCACAGCAATGACGGCTATCCTCCAGACGGGTGCAGTGGTGAGTTGCAGAGCGTCGCCGCCATTACGGTCCGCCCCGCTCCATACTCACACAGCTAGTGGTCGCTCCACAAGGATCATCCGGACCGGAAGCATCTCCTCCGCAACTCGATCTTCAAGATGCTTGTGGTCGTCATTGCCTGTGCAGGTGCAATCACGTTTGCGGCCCTGTACGGTGTTGTGAGTGCCAGTTACGACTCCGTTCGCTGACAGAGAGTGCCGCGGTAAATCATATGCCCGCAAAAACCACAGTGCCCACGAGTGCAACCGCATCACCTCCACCGCAGCCGTGATGGAGTGGGTTATCGCTTTCCTCCTGGTGTTCTACTTCTTCTCTCTCGTCGCTGATCTCTGGCCGGCCGGGAAGAGCAGCCCTCGCTATATGGCTCGACTGGCACGCTGGCAGGAGCTCCACGAGCCCCCGGCCGTCCAGCACGACTTTTCTGGCCGCCGCGCGTTTGGCCAGCACATGGAGCGTTGGCAAACGCCGCGGTCCGACATTGACTTTGACCCCCTCCAGCCTGTCCCCAAGGCCGCTAACGAGGGATCCGTAGGCGCTGGGGCGCCTGTACCCCCCCGCTACTAGCCGGATCCACCGATACCGTCCAGGCCATAGAGATTGAGCTCCTTGTGTTAATAACTCTACAAGTACAATGCAGTGTTTCCTCCTACGTGCGACATGTCTCTGCAGCAACGAGGCAACCGCCACCAGCAGCCCGTCTCAGGCAGACTCTAACAACCCATTTTGAATATGGCTTCCTGGTGCGGAGGGATGTAGACGACATCATCCACAATGTGATATGCGCTGACTGTGGCGCCTCCAACCGGTGGCACCCACTGTGACACACTCACCACCATACTTCAACCAACCATGAAAACACCCAAGCAAAAGGGAGGCTTAGGAGGAAGTGAATCCTCTCTTGACGAGAGCGGGATTCGAACCCGCGTCCGAAGACTGCGGAAAGGATGCTTGAAGCTCCTGAACACAGCGCCTTAGACCACTCGGCCATCTCGCCGACGATTTTTACCTATTCTGTCGCCATTTAGGACGCTCTGAAGGCCTCTGCAGTTCCAAAGCACTCCGAAGGAGGTCGTAAACGGATGCTGGGACCAGGAACTGCTGTAGGGAGACGACTGTGGGCCTTCGGGGACGACCCCGGTTGGCCAAGGAAGAAGAGAGCAGCGTGTCGCCCACGCACTTCTCTACGCGGACCGCTCCTCCTGCACTCCATGCACTGTGTGTGTGGGTCGCACGTATCTACCCCGTGGAGGTGCTCCTCCTCCAGGTGACTCGATTGGGCGCTTGGGTCGGTTGTTGTCGCACTGCAGCTGGCGCGGTCGTACCTGGTATATCAGACGGTGGGTGCCAAACCTCCGCACTTCGGGGGATACGCGGTGGATTTTCGGCATTGAGCAGTCGGGTAGCCGGCGGCACCTCGGCGGCTGTTGACACCTGAACCACATCCGGCCTGTACCCGTGGAGACTTCTCATCTTTCCACTTCTCTTACATGCTCTGGTATCTTCTTCTCAACACCTCCATTATTGGCACCCTTGCATAGCACACTACGACGATGAGCAGCTCTCCATTGTTTCTCGGCCTCGACTCGTCGACCCAGGCTCTCAAAGCCTCGCTGTTGACCTCCACTCTCCAGGTCCTCGCCGAGCTCGAGGTCCGCTTCGACACCGACCTTGCGCACTTTAACACCAAGGGAGGCGTTCTCCATGGCCCCGAGGGATCGGGAGAGGTCTTTTCCCCGGTCATGCAGCCGATCGAGGCGATGGACAAGCTGTGCGACAAGATGAAGGCCGCTGGATGGGAGCTCGGCCGCATCAGGGGTGTGTCCGCCGCTGGCCAGGTGGGTAACAAGGAGGACTAGCGCTCACACACAGCAACACGCCTCGGTATACTGGTCCCAGGATGCGCAGCGTATTCTTGGATCTCTTGACCCCGCCGCGCCGCTGTCATCGCAGTTCACCGGAGCATTCTCTCGCGCCGTCATCCCCAACTGGCAGGACTCGTCGACCGTGGCTGAATGCGAGGCCTTGACAGCTGGCCTCGGTGGAGCGGAGAAGCTCGCCCACATTACCGGCTCGGCCGCTCACACTCGCTTTACCGGCGCGCAGATCGCCCGCTTCCGTCGTCTCTTCCCCAACGACTATGCCGCTACCAGCCGCATCTCGCTCGTGTCGTCGTTCATCACAACACTGCTCTGCGCTGATGGCGAGGTCAAGGGCATCGACGAGAGCGACGCGTGCGGCATGAACATGTGGGACATGAGCAGCCCAACCCGTGGATGGAACAAGGACGTTCTTGCTATCATTGCTGGAGTGGATGGTGTTGCAGACCTCGAGGGCAAGCTCGGCACTGTTGAGACCGACGGCGGACGTGTTGTTGGTCACATCGGTGCCTGGTTCCAGAAGCGCTACGGCTTCCACCCCGACTGCCTCGTGTTCCCCGGAACCGGCGACAACCCCGCGACCTTCCTCTCGCTTGTTCTCCGCGAGTCCGAGGGTCTCATCTCGCTCGGCACCTCGGACGTCGTCCTCGTCTCTACCGCAAAGTACAACCCCCACGAAGAGTTCCACGCGTTCTTCCACCCCGCAATGATCGCACCTCCTTCGTCGCAGGACGTCGCCCCCCGCCCCAAGCACGAGCAGCTGCGCTACTTTAACATGCTTGTCTACAAGAACGGCTCGCTCGCGCGCGAGCACGTCCGTGACCTGTACTACGAGAAGTCTTGGGACAAGTTTAATGCCGCGGTTGAGAAGCTCCGCCCGAAGACTGCCGAGGAGGTTCCCCAGCGCACTGCCTTCTGGTGGCTTCTTCCTGATATTATTGTGAGCAACATGCGGATTGCGCTTGCGCTGACGTCAGCCCGCCGGAGCTCACGGCGTGTACAAGTATGAGGGTCAGCCAGCCTCGTCGGCCGCGCGCGTAGAGGCGTTTGCCGACGTTGACGCCGAGGCGCTCGCGATTCTCGAGTCGCAGATGCTCAACTACCGTACCCGCTCCCACGCGATCCTGTCGGACGCTTCAGCATCCGAGGCTGCGCCCGCGCCCGCCCTCTCGCGCATCTACGCCACCGGCGGAGCGGCCAAGAACCCGACAATCTGCAGCGTCATGTCGGACGCGCTTGGATGTCCCGTCTCCAAGACGGTCGACTGGGACGCAGAGGCCAAGGCGTGGGTCGAGGCCAAGTGGAACGACTGCTCGGTTGGCGTCGCGTACAAGGCCCGCTGGGGCTGGGAGCGCCACGTAGTTGCGGGCCAGGAGAACGTGGCGTTTGACGACCTCATCTCGGACATCAAGACCCAGCGCCGCGAGGAGATTGGCGACGTCGCTCGCGCAGAGGGCATGGACGCTGGTGTGCACAATGTGGCTACACCGAGCACCGGCGCTGGCGCCTACGATAAGGCCGCCAGCTGGTGGATGGAGCTGGAGGCAAGGGCCCTCAAGGAGACCAAGTAATGTAGAGTAGAGTGTACAGATTTATGAAGTGCTGTTGACTGGCCGTCTGACTTGCAAGTGATGAACAGAGCTACCGACGATGCTCTAACCAGCTGAGTTAAGCGGGCAGGAAGCCTCAGGCCAGAGAAACTGCGAGCTGTGGAGAACGCGGCGTCGAGCGTCCACCAGTGCGCGACGTGCCTCAAGAGTCGGGGTTGGAGACTTTTAGTTGTCTGCAGCATGACCCTCCCGGCCTCCCTCGGTTTCTGGCACGCCCAGCGTTGCCAAGCCGTGTCCCCGTCGTCCGAAACCATTGCAAGACGGCGTCGACGAGGCTGTCATCACCGGCGAGATGGCCGAGTGGTCTAAGGCGCTGTGTTCAGGAGAGTCCAACTCTTCCGCAGTCTTCGGACGCGGGTTCGAATCCCGCTCTCGTCAGAAGAGGACTCGTCTCCTCCCAAGCCACCTTTTTCGATGTTCTAGGCTGGGCCGTCTTCCTCCCAAAGGTAGAAGATACGTCGGAGAACGTGCCACATCGAGTGGACCCGCGGGTTTCACCCTGGACGTGATTCCGCTCATGTGTTTGGAGGTCGGCCAGTGAGCTGTTGTCTCCCCTGCGCCACCACACGCTTCCTACGCTTCAGCCCAGCAGATAACCCGGTAACAGCCCTCGACGCGCGGCGGCGCCACCACCAGCGCTGCCATCACCGGCGAGATGGCCGAGCGGTCTAAGGCGCTGTGTTAAGGAGCTCAAGCTCTCCGCAGTCTTCGGACGTGGGTTCGAATCCCACTCTCGTCAATAGCAGGATTCAGTTCCTTCAGCCGACCTTTTCACCCTCTTGGGGGAGCTGGAGGTGGCCATGGACGCTCGAGCAATCGGTGCGCTTGAGCCGCCTTTGTACATGAATGCTTCTGCTACGGTGACTATCTTGTATGGCGTGTCCGAGCTCATGTGCACCATCTATCTTGCAGCGCCATCGTATCAACCCCCCCCCCCCCATGGCATGAGGCGGCGTGACCTCGACGAACGATAGAACGCTGTGGACGAGCGTTGGGGTGCGGGCCAAAGAGAGGATGACTTGGACTGACTGCCATCATGTTGGATTGGGGAATGGCGAGTAGGGAAGAGTGGACGGAGCAAGTGTTGAATCTGGTGGGCCTGTTGGGATGTGGCACTGCCGCTATTTGTCGAGTATGGCACTGCGCTTATTTTCGAACAACCAACCTCTCAAAGCTCCCCATCTGCACCTTTCTGATGTCAAACTTGATATGCTGATCCTGTTTTGCATCCAGTTGAATGATACTAATTACAATTGACTAGTTGAATCGCACGCGACTCAATATCCCTCCGTCATCTGCCTGCGCTACACACCTCTCCACATTGTCTCCAAGGCGGAATTGACCTGTTTAGTGGTCGAAGCGCTTGATGGTGGTGGTGTCGGGAACGCCTGGCGGTCAGCAACTAGTTTCAGAGCACTTGACATACCGGGAAGAGGGAACGAGGTGCAGAAGTCCTGGACCTCCTTCTTGAGCTCGACGATGAGCTTGGACGCCTCACCGCCCGACTGGTACGCCTTGACAAAGTCCTTGAGGAGCTTCGAGCCGGCCTCCTCCTGGGCCTTGAGCGCAATCTGAACCGCACGGTGAAGGAACTCGGCAACCTTCTCGACATCCGCCTCCTTCATGGAGCGCGAGGTAAGCGCAGAGGCGCCAATGCGAACACCACCGGGAACAAGAGCGGAGGTGTCGCCAGCGACAGCGTTCTTGTTAAGCGTGATAGACAGCTCGTCGCAGATCTTCTCGATCTTAGAACCGGTGAGGCCGATGGGGCGGAGGTCCCAGAGGATGAGGTGGTTGTTGGTTCCGTCGGTCTGGAGGCGGTAACCGTGCTTGAAAAGGACGTTGGCCATGGCGGCGGCGTTGGCGCGGACCTGCTTGGCGTAGGCCTTGAAGGCGGGGTCGGCGGCCTGCTTGAGGGCAACGGCGATACCGGCGATGGTGTTGTTGTGGGGTCCACCCTGGCAGGCGGGGAAGACGGCGGCGTTGACACGGGCCTCGAGGTCCGACTCCTTGTCCTTGCGGAAGAAGATGAGACCGGCACGGGGACCACGGAGGGTCTTGTGGGTGGTGGTGGTGACAACGTCGCAGTGCTCGAAGGGCGAGTTCTGCTCGGCGGCGGCGACGAGACCCGAGATGTGGGCCATGTCCGACATGAGGTAGGCACCCTGGCCGTCGGCGATCTTGCGGAGACGCTCGTACTCCCAGTCACGGGGGTAGGCGGAGCCACCGCAGACGAGGAGACGGGGCTTGAAGATGTTGGCGTTGGTGGTGAGCTGCTCGTAGTCGATGTAGCCGGTCTTGGGGTCGACGCGGTAGGGGAACGACTGGAAGTAGATCGACGAGGCGGTGATCTTCTTCTTGGCGGTGTAGTAGCCGTGGGTAAGGTGGCCACCGTCGGGGAGACCAAGACCCATGATGCGGTCCTGGGGCTGGATGAGGGCGGTGAAAGCGGCAAAGTTGGCGGTCGAGCCCGAGTAGGGCTGGACGTTGACGCCCCAGACCTTGGGGTCGAGGTTGAAGGCCTTGAGGGCACGCTCGCGGGTGAGGTTCTCGAGCTCGTCAATGTACTCGTTACCACCGTAGTAGCGGGCACCGGGGAGACCCTCCGAGTACTTGTTGGTGAGGATGGAGCCGTTGGCCTCCATGACGGCGAGCGAGGTCAGGTTCTGGACCAGTCAGTAGCTGAATGCATGTGGCAGACTCACCTCCGAGGCAATGAGCTCGAGACCCGAGAACTGACGCCAGGTCTCCTTCTCGATGAGAAGCGAGACCTCGGGGTCAGCCTGGGCGAGGGGCTGGTAGAGGACATTGTTCTGGGAAAAAAAGTTAGCAAACAGCGAACAACGTGTGTGTGGTGGCACTCACAAAGTCCTGGGGAACGGGGACGGAAGACGACATTCTGACAAAAGGCCGGAGGGTGTTTTGGGTGATGGTGGTGCGGAGGGGCGCAGCGAGAGACCTAAGAAGAGGCATTGGGAAGAGAAGTAAAAGTTGACAAAGGGAGAAAAGTTAAAAGGGGGGGAGAGAGGGGGGGGGGAGAGGGAGGTGGGTGGGGCTGGGCTGACGGAGAAAACGGGGAATGAGCTCGAAAGGCCGTGATGGTGTGATTTACTATTAGTGCTACTAGATTGCGGGGGGGGGCGTGTGGTGCTGGCTTCGCGCTGGCACTGGGCTATCTGGTTGGGTGAAGGAGGGAATTTGATCCCGCGATTCCGTCTTTTTTGGTGGGTCATTCGAGTTTGTTGGGCGAATCGCAGTAGAGAAGCGGCGAGTCAAATGAAGGATGAGGTCACTACGTCAGTACGAATATACGGACGGAGCCCATGGATCCGCTACAACCTACAGCGAGAGCCGTGTGATTTGATCGGGGCGAGAGATCGAGTCGACTTGCAGTGGGTGGGTGGAATCTGCTAGCAGATGGAGGAGGCGAGAATGGTGTTGGTGGTGTTGGTGGTGGTGGTGGTGGGTACCTTACCCATCACTCTTCGTTCTGTGCTCGCTATTTATTCACGTCCCAATGGTGCATGTGCTGCTCCCCACCCGATGACCCGGCGCGGCTGTTGGAAAAAGGGCACTGGTTTGGTGGAAATGACTGAAGCTTGTTTTTCCAAGGCAGCCAGCCACTGCCTTGCCGCACCTGCCCATTTCCAAGGATCATGTGCCTCCACTCGACACCTCCTCCCCGCTTCGTGCTCGAGCCGAGGCCTTTCATTCGTTTTGCGTGCATGCATTCCGGCACAATGTGGGCTCGTCCGTGCCCATCGGCCAGATCAGCGAGTCGCAGTAATCAACAGCCCGATGCATGTCCGTTCCGGCTTGATAGGATTTAGACTCTCCTGGACCCCGCAGGCGCAGTGGGCACCCACGATGGAGCCCAGCCGACCATATAAGACGAGCCCGACGCAATCGGACACCAGAAAATGTAGAGATCGGAATTGCCAGGCAACTATAATACGTAAGCAGTTGGGTTGTCACGTGACACGGCCACTCATGAAAACAAAGGTGGAGGTGAAGCAAGTCGCGTCAACTGAAGATTGTTGTTTTTGTCGTCTTCCTCACCATCATTCCCATCGCGCTCACCGTCCTCTCATTCTCCCCTACTCAGTCCGGGAATCCAGCAAAGCTTCTCACTCCGGGAATCCAGCAAAGCTTCAACAATTCCACACCTACTGACCTCTCTCGGGTCTTTGTGCCTCGTCCCACTCGAGAACCCCGTCGTAATGCTTTTACGGCCATGAAAGTCCTTTGCGTTGCCGAAAAGCCTAGCATCGCAAAGAGCATTACCGAGATTCTTGCTGGGGGCCACTCGTCAAACCGCGATGGCTGCCACAAGTATACTCGCAACTATGACTTTTCATATACCCTTCCTCCGCCGCTCGGCCCGCCTCACGGCGCATCCGACTTTACCGTCACCAGCGTATTGGGACATCTCACCGAGATCGTGAGTGCATGGTACTCAGTATCTCTAACAGATAGGACTTTCCTGACGACTTTCGGAAATGGCATTCGTGTGACCCGTTCGATCTGTTCGACGCCCCGGTCATCACCTCCGTTTCGAAAGTGAGTACCCCCAGTTGTCTTCCTCCTGACCTCAGAACTTGAAGCAGGTGGAGCGCAACCTGATGCAGGAAGCCCGAAGAGCCGATCTTCTCCTGATCTGGACCGATTGTGATCGCGAGGGCGAGCACATTGGCTCAGAGGTCGCAATGGTGTGTCGAAAGGGCAACCCACGAATCCGAGTGAAGCGCGCACACTTTAGTGCCATCATTGCCGCGTGAGTCCAGCGTGTACTTTCACTGCTCACCTCCAGACAAATCCACCAGGCCTGTCGTCAGGCTATAGACCTGGACATGCGCATGGCAGACGCGGTGGAGACCCGCATTTCGCTTGACCTGCGCGTTGGCGCTGCCTTTACCCGTCTCGTCACTATGACTCTGCAGCAGCGCGTGCCAGACGTCGCGGAGAAGCTGATCAGCTATGGTGAGTGACAACGACAAGCGAAACTGACTCCAGGCCCATGCCAGTTTCCCACACTTGGCTTTGTCGTCGACCAGTACAAACGTGTCCAGTCGTTTGTCCCCGAGCCATTCTGGTACATTGCAGTATCTTCTGAGCGTGAAAGCGAGGAGGAAGACGGCGAGCCGACAGAGGTGTCTTTCACCTGGCGGCGCAACCACCTGTTTGATCTTCCGATTGCAATGCTGCTGTACGAGCAGTGTGTTGAACACCCCATGGCGACCGTGCTCAAAGTGGAGACCAAGCCGACAAGCAAGTGGAAGCCGCTGCCCCTCACAACGGTGGAGCTCCAGCAGTCTGGTTCGCGACTGCTCGGCATGGCTCCAAAACGTGTCTTGGATGTAGGTTGATCCAATTGCGTGGCTAACTGGTAGCTCGCCGAGAAGTTGTACCAGAAAGGTTTCTTGAGCTACCCGCGTACCGAGACGGACCAATACGACAAAGACTTTGACTTTGAGTCTTTGATAAGGAAGCAGACATACGATAACGTTTGGGGCACCTATGCGCAAAAGTAGGCACTTGGTCCCGCGTCCACTGACGACAGGCTCCTTGATGGCGCATTTCAGCGCCCTCGAAACGGCAGGAAGAACGACAAGGCGCATCCCCCCATCCACCCCACCAACTCTGCCAACAACCTGGACGCCGACGAGCGTCGTGTCTACGAACTGGTCACTCGACGCTTTCTTGCTTCGTGTTCTACCAATGCGGAGGGCAAACAAACCACCGTCGAGATCGAGATCGCGGGGGAGTACTTTGCGACAAGCGGTGAGTTTGACGGGACCTTCGAAGCTGACAGCAGGCGTGGTTATCCTGCACCGCAACTATCTCGAAGTATACCCCTACGACAAATGGTCGAGCAACCCTCTCCCAGACTTCCAAGAGGGGGAGCAGTTTATGCCGTCCGTGTGCGAGCTCAAGGAAGGTTCGACTTCAAAGCCAAACCTCCTCACGGAAGCGGACCTTGTCGGCCTCATGGACAAGAACGGCATCGGCACAGACGCCACGATCGCCGAACATATATCCAAGGTCATTGAGCGCGAGTATGTCATTGCCAAGCAGGAGCAAAAGACAAAGTACTTGATACCGTCGACACTCGGCATCGGACTCGTGGAAGGCTTTGATGCTGTTGGCTTTGACCGCTCGCTGAGCAAGCCGCATCTGCGTCGAGAGGTGAGGAACTGGCAACTGACACACAGCTGACCAAAGACCGAGCATCGCATGCAGCTGATCTGTGACGGAGCGCAAGGCAAGCGCGAAGTTCTCGAAGCAACCATCGAAGAGTACAAGCAGGTCTACGTCAGGGCCAAACGCGAGTTTGAGACTATTGTCCAGTCTGTTTCCGAGTACCTCCACGGTGATGGCGAGGAACAGGAGGCTCTGAGAGCTGCCGCAAGAGGCCGCGGTAGAGGTGGAGCCCGAGACACCCGCGGTCGTGGGCGTGGTGGTCGAGGCGCCGCTCCGGCCCGTCGTGGACGCAACGATGACGACGACGACGACGACGACGACGACGACAGCGATGCTCCAGCTCCTGGTGGCGGGCGAGGAGCAAGCCGCACCCGTGGAACGCGGGGAACAGCCCGGGGAGGTGCGGCATCAACTCGGCAACGCGGCACCCGGACGACCTCTACCCGGAAGCGCAAGTCTGACGCTGGTCCTGGGGCGGGCCCGGGACCCAACTGCGGGTGTGATGAGCCAGCCGCATTCCGCACAGCAGGACCCGGTTCGTCCAACCCGGGTCGATCATACTACGGCTGTTCAAAGCCGCGCGGCCAAGGCTGCCAGTTCTTTGTGAGTTTGGCGCTTTGCTACGTTGCTGACAGGAAGGAATGGGCGGATGGTCCCAGCGGCGGTGGCGGCGGGGGTGGAAGCGGACCTGCCGGACCTTCCAAGCGGGCGAGGCCAGACCCGCCGACGGGCGGCGGCCAGCCGCGTGGCGGCACTGTTCGGTGCAAGTGCGGCCTCGAGGCGAAGAGTCTCACGGTCAGCAAGGATGGGCCAAACAAGGGCCGCCAGTTCTGGTATGTTGTTTTGCATGATAACGCTAACGAGGCAGGGCTTGTCCCAACAGCCAAAAGGCATCGTGTGGTTTCTTTGAGTGGGACGACGAGGGCGTGGGACGGCCGAGCGAGAGCGACCGGTTCGGAGGGTCGGGCGGACGGTCCGGCAGCGGCTACCGCAGGGACAACAGCGGAGGCGGCGGAGGTGGGGGTGGAGGAGGAGCTGGCGGAGGTGGTAAGTCTGCTTCCCGCGATCGTGCTGACTCTAGATTGCTTCAACTGTGGACAGAGCGGGCACTGGTCCAGCAATTGCCCGGCGCCGAGACCAGGCGGGAACACGGGCGGGAGCCGCTCCGGAGGCGGAAGCCGTGGGGGAGGCTACGGAGGAGGCGGAAGTGGAGGCGGAGGAAACGGTACGTTGCTGTCGATTGCGTTGCTAACAGCAGAATGCTTCAAGTGTGGCCAGTCGGGGCACTGGGCGAGCGACTGTCCAAACAACTAATGTCTCCTACCATATCGCATCAGTAATCCTGTTTGTATGCATTAGTCGCGTCAACCGTCACAAGTTGCATTTTTGACACTGCGATACAAGAGAGACTGCATCGCTCCTGCTCTGACCTGCAGTGTGCGCAGCAGCTACATCGCCATCAGCAGCAGCCTCGCCCAGACTCGGCATCGCATCCCTCTTTAACCCTTCCTCCCCTCGTGTCCAACCACTCTATCCCTCTCTGCCTACTCTCCCCTCCTCGCTCACTCCCGTTCTGATCCTCCCGCTTTATCCGTAGCAGCAGCAGCCCTCACACCCAGACGTGTCTTCGCTTCCGCTCACCTCGTACCTCTTCTCGCCCACCGCTTCTCCTTGCTTCGTCGCTGCATGATGGACTTTATCAACTCTCCGACTATTACCGACTCGGATCACCGGTCTATCGCGGGACACAACAGTGACTCTCGCATGCAGGAGAGCGCACACGTCTCGCGTAACGCGAGGATCGACACGGCGGCATACATGTCAGGCGCCACTCCGCTCCCAGACGCTGCAGTTGCAGTCCGTGGTCTGTGCTTCCTCGAGGGCCTCCCTCAGCACAACTCCCATGCTGGACGGGTTTCGGCCATTTCGCGGGACGAGGTCCTGCTCTCCCTTGCCGCCGCGCGGGAAGAATGTCGCCAAGAGGTTCTCCGTGGCTTCCCGACTCTTGTGGAGGCCAAGAAGGCGCACTCACCGTTGTTTGCGAAGTACAACAACGCAGCGGACAAGCACGACAGCCGCCGTAATCGTCTTCTCAAGGAAAAGTAGAACGCCCAAGTACAAGAATACATTAACGGAGCCGTGTGCTCGTTTTCCGCCGCGCACCAGAATGGATCCAATCTCCACGAGGCCGAGCCGGCATTGCCTGCTCCCCACGCATCCTCGGCCCCAGCTCCCGACGACCCCGAGGACGACGAAGCGCCGGTCGTGAACTCGACCCTTGTGCCCACCTCCGTTCGCGCCGACTGCCTGCGCGCTGCGGTTCAGCTTATCATACCCAAGCTTCTCAAGGGCTCAAGTCTGCAGACTCTGTCTGCCGCTTTGACTGGCTCCCGCCCCCGGCCCCCGCCCGAGATCATCAAGTTGTCCTTTCCCATGCGGGCATTGACAAGGGAAGGGACAAGTCTGCACCAGGAGAGACTCTCGACGAAAACCTCAAGACCCCTGCTACGCCATCGTTTCTGCTGACGCCGACGCTGCTGCACCTGGACACACTCTTCGACCACCCCGAAGGACCGCGCTCATGGTGCCATGTCACTGCCACCCGCCTGGCTGACGGATATAGGTCAACGTACGACATGCATTCATGCATTCCATTTTGGGCCAGCTTAGTTGTCGGCCATGATCCAGTCCCACGAGGCGGTCTTGTAGTTGGCAATCTCCTCCTCCTTGAACCAGAGGCCAATCTCCTTGGTGGCCGACTCGAACGAGTCCGAGGCGTGGACAATGTTGCGGCCGATCGAGACGGCGTAGTCACCGCGGATCGAGCCGGGGCCGGCCTGGAGGGGGTTGGTGGCGCCGACCATGACACGGCCCATCTTGATGGCCTCCTTGCCCTCGATAACAAAGGCGACGACGGGGACACCCGAGGTGATGTAGTCGACGAGCGAGGGGTAGAAGGGCTTGTCCTTGAGGTCAATGTAGTGCTCCTGAGCAAGCTTGCGGTCGGGGGTGATCATCTTGACCGCCACAATCTTGTAGCCCTTCTCTGCGCCGTCAGTGGTTGCTGTATTCCGGTAACTAACCCTCGAAGCGCGAGAGGACCTTGGTGAAGATACCGCGCGAAACACCGTCGGGCTGGGGTTAGCAGAGCCCGACTCGAGTAGCTCACCTTGACCATGATGAACGAGCGCTCCGAAGCGGTCTTGTACTCGCCGGCAATGGTCTTCTGGCCCTCCATCTTGGCAGTCTGGGTCGCTGGGGCTTTAGCTTGCGTCTCTTGCTTCTTGATCTTCTCCTCTTGAGGAGCCGAGGTCTTGACAGTCTCATCCGCCTGGAGCGCCTTCTGGAGCGGCGTGACCGGCTCCTTCTGAGGAGAAGAGGGAGACATACACTGGTAGAGGGCGAAGCCAGCAACGGCGGCACCGGCGACGGCGGCGCCGTAGCGGGGGGCAGCGCGGGCGGGAGCCTGCGAGGCAAAGCCGCGAACTGAGGTTAGTCATGTTGCGGAGCGAGAATTTCCGTCGTCGTTTGTCGTCGTTCTGTATCTGGAAAGTCACATACCCGACTGGCGCGAAGCAGCACGGAGACCTAAGATGTCAGCGTCTGCGAGATATGCGACAAAGCATAGCAATGCTACGCCAAGCAACGCACCCTGGCGGACGGAGTTGACGAACATTGTGAGCGGTGAGGTGAAGAAAGTAAACGAGTGGGGGACGAGCTGGGGCTCTTATTGGCAGCAGCAGGTGGGTGTAACTGCCCTGGGAGCGGAGCGAGCAACCGTCGGCCCGATGACGTCCGTCGCTCGTGGCGGATGCACCGGTGGAGGTCGATCCTCGCACGAAGTAGTGTCACTCGCACTACACTGTTCCCAACATGCAATGACGCCCTCAAGCCCCGCGAGCAGCGCCGACTCGCTTTTTGACGATGAGGACGTGGCCGAGGCCGGCGAGTACTCGCGGCCAGCGACGGACAACTCCGAGGTTCACCCGGCCTCCCGCCTGCCGCCGTCAGTGCCGGGCTTTTACGTCTTTCCCGGCCTTGTCCCGTCGGAGGTTGCCAGTATGTCACTGCCGCGGTCGCTGCTCACACCAGACGCAACGCTGCGTGCCCTCTCGGATGCGGACCACTTTGTCGGCGGCGCGCGCGACCAGGTGATGCTTTTTACCGCCCCTCCGCCCAGTCCCTCGTCTCTCCCGCCGCACATCCAGGCATTGGACAAGACATTGCACGACTTGCTGGCGCCCCACCTTCCGGCACAAGTCTCTGCGCTCGCGTTCTCGCAGCCCCTCGCCCGCCAGGCGATCCTCAACCTGTACCCGCCGGGGACGGGCATCTCGCCGCACGTTGACCTGCCAGGCCGCTACGCGGACGGCATCGTCGGTGTCAGCCTCATGGGCGGGTGCGTCATGACGCTGCGGCGTGGAGACGAGGAGCACCACGCTTATCTGCCCCCGCGCACGGTGTATGTGCTCTCCGGGGAGGCGCGGTGGGACTGGAGCCACGGCATCCCGGCGCGCACGCTTGACATCGTGCGGGAAGAAGCAGGTGCGCTGCTGACGCTGCCGAGGGACGTGCGCGTCAGTGTGACGCTGCGGTGGATGCAGGACGGGGCCGGCCTGCTTGCATAGTCGCAAAGAAGATGGGACCGGCGGGTTGCGTATCAGACGACTTATTGTCACTACAGAAGCTACAATGCATGTATCAGTATAGCCTCCTCGCTACCGTGTGCCCGCATGCCTCCCCGCGCATGCGGGCTCCATATCCCGCATGACAGTCGTGGAGGGGCGAGACGCCGCACTGGCCGCCAGGTGGCCGGCACCACGCCGGCCGTAGCCGCCGAGGGTTCAAAGCCGGTACAAAGCCGTCAACATCTCGTCACAACCCAACCCACTCCACTCTCATTAAAACACACCATGGAGCACATTGACGAGCTCGTCGCGCGCATCGCCGAGGCGGCCGGCAAGCTTGCGCCGCTGTCGGCCATCTCCCTCGCCGCGCCGCTGGCGCCCGTGCACCCCATCCAGCACCTCATCAAGCACTTGACGACCACAAAGGTCGACGACACGTACTTTCCCTTTATGCGCTTTGGCTGCATGCACGCTGCCCGGGTCACCATGGCCTGGGCCGGCATGACGCGCGCACGCGGCGGCAATGTCCCCCTCATGCAGGACCTCCTCGGCTACCTCACGACTGCATGTGAGCTTCGATCCGTCGATCGCAACTGACCATAGGGGGCGGAGGAACCATCGCGTCCGTGCTCATGTCGACGCCTCCGGCGTGGCTCATCTCGCCCGCGTTGTGGATCATCTACCCGACAATCTACCTGCTGCTCGTCTGGACGGGCATGGCAGCGTACATTGTCAAGACGGCCCCAGCGCTCCCGTTCAACCTCGCCATGGCGGCGGCCGACGGCATGCTCCGCGGCGTGTCCATCACCGCGATGCCGGTGCTGGTCAAGGGAACTGCTGTTGGCGCTGGCGGCTGGTGGGCCTCGGCCGTGCTCGGCGCGGTAGCGACCAACGGCGGTGGATGGATCGTCCAGACTCTCGGCATGAACAAGGCCAAGTGGACCCCTGGCAAGCCCGCCGTCCTCGAGGGTGGGCTCCTCGGCACGCTCGACGTCTGGGGCGCCATGCTCTGTGGTGTCGTGTACGCGGCCCTCACCCGCACATACCCCGCTCTCGACTCTGTCGGCGACTTTCTCTCCGCACGCATCCCCGACGAGCTCCACGACGCCAACCTTGTCCAGGCCGCGGGCAACCAGCTCGTCTCCACCGACATGCCCGACTCCGCCGGCCTACGAACGGTTCGTGGTACACTCGCCGCGCTTGTCATCCCATACATCTTCGTCAACATTGCCATCCCTGAGTTCCACTCCAGTACGTCATCGCAAACCCACAATCCCCAACCCGACAAGACCAGAGGCTCACTCTTCAGATGGCAGGGCGCTCAATAGCTTAGAATCGCTACAGATCGCGAATGGAGCGTTCTTTCTTGCCTCCCTAGTGTGGTATGTGCCTTGTATCCTCCGGAGCGCTTGCACGCGTACTTACGGCAGGCTCGCGACGAATCGCCAGCGACGCACTGGGTGGTTTGTTCTGCTTGGCGCACTGGCTGTTGGCATCACCGAGACCGCTGTTCTGTGGGATTGTCGGGAGAATGAGGCCTACCGGTTCCCACTTTGGTGAGATGCCGAGAGTGTTCTTTTCTGACGTCAGGGCCATTATTGTCCAGACTGTAACGTCGGCTATCTTTGGCACATTGGCAAGTCTAAGGAGTCTGCGCACATTGTTTCTAACCCCAGATTGCGGTCGATGTCGCTCTCACCCTTGCAGTCCGCGGAAACGGGGACGACAACGAGGGCCTGGATGGCCAGGGCGAGATCCAGCTCGCAGAAGACTACGAGGTCGTTCCCCGCGATGTCATCGGAGGCCATCGCACCATTCTGTACCGTTGGGCCGGTTATGTGGCGGCTCTGCAGCTGGTGTTCGCAAATGGTGCGCTGTCGATGAACCAGTTTATGAACCCGGACACTACCTCGTCTGCCGTGGTGGTGTACGTTGCTGTTGGGTTCGGGTTGACTTTACTCTTCTATGCGGCCCTCGTGTGAGTCTTTGTACTGGTTCTGTGTCCTGATGCCGACGCTGATGACAGGGCGGTACGCGGACCGTGGTCGACCCCGTTGATGGGCCGCTTCTACCGCTGGGCCAAGGTTGGGCTTGTGAGCACCGTCATATTCACTGCCATTTCGGCTCCGTTTTCCTTCCCCAGGTTCCCGTCGCCCGGTAGGAACCCTCCCACCGCCCGCGTCCAGTATTACTTGTGAGTCACGGAAGCGAGACGTTATCCCTTCTAGTATCAACTCACAACGACAGTGCATGGGCGTTTGCTGTCGCTGGCGCGGTCGGCGTTGTGGTTATGGTGAGTCTTCAGGGAGGAGGAGAAGAATAGCTTTCACTGACCGCAGCTCGGCATCATTATCCGGTTTGAAAGCCGTCTGCCCCAGGAAGGACAGGAAGTGGCCTCGCCGACGTACACGGACGAGGAGCAGCCACAGCAGTAGAGCTGCGGGTGTCCTGCTACCGCTGCCGATGGACCTGTGACTTGCGCTCACGGTGTCCCACGTAAGCCGTCCAAATGAACCAATGTTATATCGCTTCAATCTTTGAACTTCGAGACTTCATGGATCTTTTTGTTGTCGTCCATTGAGAACGATGGCGGCCCGCCAGCCTCTAATTCTCGTATGTGAAGGGCGGTCGCAGATGCAGCGCCTCTTAAAGTGGCCGCACCGAGGTGCTGCAAGTTCGAATTCTGACTTGCGGTACTGTCGCAGAAATGGACATGCTGACAGTCGCCCTGCCGGCTGTATCACCTACCAGGGTGTCGGAGGTGAGGTCCAGCAGACCTGGCTCGTGCTTCGAGCTCCGGTACACCTTTCAGCGACTGAAAGACAAGCAGCGCTCCCGCACCACACTGTCCTCAGCTGTCCCCTCGTCTTTGGGCCTCCAACCTCGGGGCAACGATGCGACAAGTTTGCCACCCTGGCGGCATATGCACATGGGCCGTCACACCACGGTACCGCCCCCACTTGGTCGTGACTCTGGAGAGTTGGAGAGAGGATAGCCCCGCACACCACTGGGATCCCAGCATACCGCGCTTCCACAGACAACTGGCAACGTCAAGGCGTTTGAAACTGAGATTCAAAGGGTGGGTGACCAACGAGCGTGCCACTCTCTAGTTGTCCGGCGGAACCCCGTGTGCACACAGCGACAATTCGAAGTAAGTGCATGATTGCGTGGGAGGCTGTACTGAGAGGCGCAGCCGGCTTTCCGTCTATGCATGACGCCGCAGGATGCTGGTAGGATCACCCAGGCGCACAAGTTTGTTCCAAGAGGCCCGTTGGGACAAGAGAAGCCAGCCGAGGAGCGAGCAGAGTCCAGCTGAAGCAACCATACGGTGGGATTGACTTGTGCTCACCAAGTAGTGACCTAGTGGGCCGCTCTTAAAACACCGCCGTCCCTTGGCGCAGAAACTGCATGGCGAGGGACAACCTTCTCTGTCGAGTCACGGAGGCAGGGTACAGGGCCTGTGGGACGGGCCTGCAGCATGTTCTGGCAAGCTGTTACATTCCGACACGGAGTGGACGGGACGGGCTCCTGGGGCAATCAGGAGGGCGGAGTGGACGTTTGCCGACATCGGGGCTATGGCCAGTGTTGGCATGTTACTCGTTGACGAGCAAAACCCGCAAGTACTGGATCGCCGATCGGGTGCAAGGGAGAGAGGGCAACGTCTATAGAGCAGAGCTCGCCGTGATAAATTACTCGTACTGAAAATACAGGGACATGTCGAGCAACGTTCCGAAGTTCCGATGGTGGTGGGATGGAAACGTGCACTCGTTTGCAGGTGGTATCAGTGGCAAACAGAGGACAATGGGTGTAAGAAGGCTCCGTAGATCGATCACGAGCGTCATTGGCAGAGGGCATTCTGTCGGCCTCTACCCAGACGGGAGATTGACCATCGCCGACCGGCCGGCTGATGACGACAGAGCACAACCCGCAACGTTCCCTGCCATGTCATGATACGGCCGACACTTATTGTTTGCGGGTTGGGCCACTGGTCATGGTATGTGGCACTGTCGCCGCAGCAAATGTTGTCATGGCTTTATGTCGGAATGTCTGCCTGTCCTTGGAGATCTATCTCTATTTTCGTGAAGAACGAACATCCAGAGTCCCGGACGTTCTCAGTACCTCTGTCGATAATGACAAGGTGCCGGAACAAGAGCGAACCACTGCCTCTGTCATGTATTGTATCGCCGCTCTTTGTTTAGGAAGGGGAGATGCATGGTGATGTTTGGTTGGCTGGTTGGCTGACTGGGACCCTCGCACAAGGAAGAGCACACCCACCTGGCTGGCGAGCGGGCATACCGCAGACAGCCAACAAATGGAGCTGGAGCTGGATGTGGCGTGCGTGGCGCGTGGGGCCGAGTATCCGCAGCTCCGCGGTGCATATCGCGACCAAGCGAGCAGTCAGCAGCCTAGCTGGCAGGCGGTTCGGCCTGCGTCAGGCTTTGGCTGCCGCCCTGTTGCTGATGCATTCTTCTATTGTTCCTGTTCCGCCTACTGACCCTGTGAGCATTGTCTCGCGATTTTGCTCTTTTTTTTTCTCCTTAACATTTTCTTTCTTCTTTTTAGCGCTCCTTAATCCGGCTGGATCCTGGGAGCGCTGGCGGCGCTGTCGACCCAAGGGCTGGACGCTCGCACATCAGAGATGCATTATGGAACTGGAACATGGAACAATGTGATCCTGTTCCGGCACCCACATGTTCGGTCATCGAGGCTGGCTCGGCTTGGTACTGGTGCGAGCAGTCGGTGTGTGAGCCCACCTCTGAGCGCCGCAAGATCTGTCTGCTTCGGTTCCTGGCACTCGCGTCCAGGCAGATCTTAGACTGCAAACAACGAGCTGATTGCCGCTTGCACGATGAACAGCGCGGAGACGGCAGTCGCGACAAGCGCAGCGACTCGCCTCCATCAACAAGGGAGCGAGACCCAGCTCGGATCTCGCTTCAGTGTGACGCCGAGCTCGATGGCGATAGCGGCGTCCAAGCACCCACGCACTTGGCTCATTGAAGTCGAGCCGGGTATGCTCGGTCCTCGGGTCAAGCGTCGCGTCGGTGCTCGGTATCGCGCGGTGGAATGCTCAAACAGATGTTTATCCACTTACCTGTGCCATCGTCGCAGACTCGCAGACACTCGAGTCAGACCCTTGAGCCTGCGTTTCGCTTTGTCCACAACCCCTTCTGGATACCTGCGTCGGGGACCGGACAGTCGGGGTGCAGGCAGTGTGGTGCGGGGCGTTGGCGGTGAGGGATGGCACGAGGTGCCAGGGCAGCTCAACGCCACTTTGGACGAGAACAAAGAAGCCCACAAACGCATCAGGCTCGGCACACCCTCCAGGGACCCTGGAACGGGGGCATGTACTGAGCGTCGACGTCGAAAGTGGGAGGTGCGCTCAGAGAGCTCCGGCGCCGTGCTTTGCTGGACGTGTGTAGATGAGTGGATAGCGGTAGAAGAGTGCTACGGCCTAGCTCACAGGTCGGATCAAAACGTTCCTGTCAGTCTCGTGGCCGAACAACAGGACAATACTTTCCAGGCTTCACCATCCGGACAGCTGATGGATCCGAAACTCTGCCCAGCCCAGCGATAAAACCACACAGCGGTCTGAATCCAGTGCCAGCGGCGGAGGCGGCGCCGCGCTCATGCCTTCCACGAAGCCGCCGAGCCCGCAGGGCGGTCGAAAAGCAACGCCTCGGCCCTAGCGCTGGGACCACTGGCGTTCCGAGGCGTTTGCTCTTTCCTCGAGGTGCTCCAGCAGTACTTTGGTCCGGGTCTGCGTTTTTTTGTGTGCAGATTTCATTCCTGGGAGGGCGTGCGCGCCAGACCTCGGGCGGCACACTTGTCTCGATCCGAGCCGGACCAGCTGGCATGAGACTGGCCGCCTCGGTCAAGAGGAGCGTCCGTCTCCACTACAGGCGACAGGCGGCTTGTGAGTCGCACACCACAATCCCACCTGCACTCGGACCACCCACCCACTATCGCCAAAGATACGTTCAACGCGCGTCGCCATGAGTCGCCAGGACGCGGGTGGCCCTTAGGCCAAGCCCAACCAACCCCGCCCAAGCTCCCAACACGTCCCTGCAGTTGGAACCCTCGTACCCCATACTGGCGCTGGCGGTTTGACGCTGGACTGCGACAATGGCCAGGTCAGGCATGTGGGGCGCAGAGGCGCCCTCCGGCCGGTTGACAAGTTCGTTTGTAGGCGAGCGTGCCCTCCGCCTCAGAGAGTCCCGACGCTGCACGCTCTGCCAGCTGCTCCATGCAGGTCAGCTAAGGGAACGGAGGCGCTGTTTATAGCCAAAGGTCTCTGTGCTGCGCGAGAGCGACCCCGTCCGCTTCTTTTTCCCTCCCCTCCTTGTGCCTCTCGTCGCCTCACCCCTGCTCCTGCCGGTCGACCTCTCCCCCGCCTCGACTTTTGCCAGCTCCAACTTTCGCTCGCCTCACTCACACCCAGAGTTCCACAGCCTCATCACTCGATCCTGTCCTCGATCAGAAGCACATCTAGCTCGTGTTCATCACCGTTACTCCTTTACTCGTACCTCCTTACTTGGCCTCTTGACTCCTTGACCGAGCCGACAACGCCCCGCGCCCAGCCAACGCAAAGCCTATCTCCCACACTCAGACGCGATCAGAGCCCTCTCCTTGTCACTGCAAGTCCTGTGCCCGCGACTACTCCGCTGCCCCTTGCCCTTACTACGCTCCTTCCTTCCCACTACCGCCCCATCTCTGCACAGCCCATCTGTTCTCAGACTTTGCGATCGCCTACGCCCATTCCCCCGCACCAGCGCCTGTTGCCTGCCTTTACCTTTGATCACCGAGCCCCGCCTCCGTCCTGGCTCCCCTTGTCGCAATCTATAATACCCGGACCTCTTCCACGCCCCGCCCTTCTTCTTTTTCTCCTTTTCCAACATGCCGATGCCAACCATGTTCAAGTCACTCGGACGTAATGGCGGTTCCTCTCGCCCGCAAGTGAACTTTAACGGCGGCGATCCCGAGCCGTCTGAGAAGCACGGCTCCGCCCTCTACCCCGAACTCAAGGAGCTCATGCAGCGCAACGACCGCTGGTCGAAGCGTGTCGCCATGTCGGACCCCGGGTGAGTGCTGGTGGAGAGTGGGAGTGGAGCTGGGGCGGTCAGCGACTCCCACGTCTCCTCCGTCGCTATCGCTATTGCAATCTAACAGGCACAGTTTCTTCCCCAGGCATTACCCGGGCCAGCGTCCTGAGATTCTCTGGATCGGATGTGAGTATCTCGCCGCGGGGGACGTTTGGCGAGGACGAGGCGCTCACTCCACAGGCTCGGACGCTCGTGTTCCCGAGACGACCATCATGGGCTCGCAGCCTGGTGACATCTTTGTCCACCGTGGTATTGCCAAGTGAGTATAGCTCTGGAGACGCTTTCTGTCGGTGTGTACGAGGACGGACAGGCCAGCCGTGTTCTCGCGGCCGGCCGCAACTGCAGTTGGAGCTCAACGGGAAGGCATAGTCCCATCAAGATGTCTCCGGCGCTCCCACCTCCTGCCAGCACAGCAGACACCAGACCCCCACCGCCAGTTGGACTGTCGTGTCATCCATGCTGGGACCGCCAAGCGGGCAGTCACCTCCGGACCAGGGAATTGGTACGCCTGTGCTCCGCGGCGAGCACTGCGCCCGGGACGCGGGCTCCCAGAGATCTGGGCGTGGAGCAGCCAGCTGTGGACGCGGGCACCGAGCGTCGGCCCATCTGGATCGTCTGTGGAGCGGTACGAGCCACTAGTGTTTGGGGACGAGGATGGATGCGCGGCTGGGACGGATTTGGCTGGAGGGCGCAGGACCCGGGCTGGGCGCCACACTCGATCGGATCTGGGCTAACTGTGCAGCCTCTACTCGCCCCACGACGACTCGCTCAACGCCGTCATGATGATCGCGCTCATCAACTTCAAGGTCAAGCACATCATTGTTGCTGTGAGTACCACGGATCGATGGCGTGCCAGATGCCCGCAGAGTGAGGAATGGGCAGAAATGGGCGTGAGGCGTGGCAGCATGCCAGGTGCAACCTGCGATCATGGCGAGATGAAGCGCGCGCACGGATCGCGCGTTAGAGACTGCCTACCTGCGGCCTGCGCCAAATCCCTCCTCGGGTACGCGCGAGCCCACCTCTCAGCCCACCACCACCACCACCTGTCTTTCTTTCCTCATGCGTGGCGGCGCCCCCGCGAGCACGATCCCGCTAACACTTGCAGGGCCACTCGAACTGTGTCGGTTGCCAGACTGCGCTCCGCGCATCCGTCCTGCCCCCCGTCCCCGAGACGCAGGCGATCCAGCGCTACCTCAAGCCGCTCACCGCGCTCGCGCGCGCAATGGCGACTGAGGACGGCCCCCCCTCGCTCGACCTGCTCGTCGAGGAGAACGTGGCCCAGCAGGTCCGCAATCTCCTCCACTCGCAGGTCGTCCAGGACGACTGGAAGCGCAGGGGAGACAACGGCGTCACCATCCACGGCTGGGTGTACCAGCTCGAGAACGTGAGTATGCGGACCGCGGCCCGTTCGCATTGGCAGCGCTGACGCCCCAGGGCACCATCCGCGACCTCGGCATCTCGCAGGGCCCGCCGGGCTCCAAGCCTGGCCCCAAGATGGGCCCCAGGCTCTTCTAAACGGCATAAAGCATGGCGAGACGGGCCTGATCGGTCGCCGCCGCCTCTCGCGGACGCCATCCCGCCCATCTCGATATTCTCCACCAGCCCTGCCAGCCTGCCGCCTGCCGCAGCAGCGGCGCCACGGGCAGCGCCGCTGCCCTCTCTCCTAGTCCTCCCCCATACCATACTTATTGTGTGTTAGACGATCGATCCTCCTAGCTCCACCTGTCCCCGCCCGCAGCGTGCACCCCGCACCACACCCATCCCCCCCATCCAA